>CP139505.1:1578477-1792829 GCA_021014915.2 Artemisia tridentata subsp. tridentata | reverse complement strand
TAAACTATATTAACTAAACATTTAACATATTAAAACTTTCTAATAACCTTAAATTAATTATCCTAATTACTCTACTACTTAAATTTATTAAACATAGCATTGATGAGGCTTAAAAACTGAAAGATAACCAAAATAACTAAAACAAAAATACTTACCGAGACCACCAACCAATCGGATGGGAATCCATCCGATTTGGTTGGTCCGAACCAAACTTTTTTTTTTTTACTTCTTATTTATTAAAAAAAAACTTATACTACTAAGCCCAACTACCAAGAAAATCTTAACAATTCTCCGGCAACGGCGCCAAAAACTTGATGCGTTCACCGAGCTTTAAATTTATAAACAAGAATTACCAGTTAACTAGGAACACATTCGGGCAAGTATACCCTAGTCAATTGTAGTATAGTAGTTGGTAAGTCAAGGTCGTCCCAAGAGACTTGGTTGCACTAAAGTGTCGTTTGTTTGTTTAAGCAAGTAACAAGTTGATGGTTATGATTGTCACGGATCAAACCAACAAGAAAAGCAATATGAGAACAAGCACACAAAGAACATACATGTTTGGCAATGATAATAAGTGAGCAAGAACTTGGTGTAAGCCTTTACTAGGACTTGGTGTAAGCCTTTACTAGTTTGGAAAACATATTATCATTGGTAATCCTTTCGGCCTATAGAACCAATTATAATAGTCTAGTGTTTTATAAATCAAACATACATAAGCTTTAATCAATTGGTCATGTCATAAAACTCATGCCTAAACCAACAACAAACAAAGAGTTCTTTCGACCCCACAACTTTGATGCCATCAATTTGTGAAGTTCCATTTACTTGAAAAATAATGATTAGAACACATATTCAAAAGATGCCTTTCGACCTTTAATCCAAATTAAACCTTTACTTGTTATGTTTATTAAGTTTCTCATACAATCGTCACAAAGTACAAGACCAAAACATTCATCGACTAATGAATTGAAATCAACCACTATTGAGAATCCTTTCAACATATAGACTCAACAATAATTAATCAAAACAATAAAGAATAACAAGATCCAATTTAACCAAATATGATGTTATCGTCATAATCCAAACAAACACTAATATTATCCAAACATCCTGTTATCACAAGTTATCATATAAACCAAACAAGTATTAAGACATCATTCACAAGACAAATAAGAATCAACACAATCAAAGAAACAAACATGTTTAATATTAAAAGAGAAAGTACCAAAGTTCATAAGATGAAATACAATTCTTCTTTCCTTCCTTTGACTTTCGACCAACCATTCCCCCCAACACCTTTGGAAAAGGGTGAGGGGTGGTTAAGAGAGATATTCTTAGAGATTACATGAATTGGATTAATAGTTGGATGAGAATGGTATATGAAAACACTAGCCAAATGGTTCTATTTATACTACTCTCAAGGCTAGGGGTATTAATGCTCAACTTGGCCTCCAAGCAGAGTAGAATAGCCTAGAATACACTTGGGAAGGATCTAGAATTGGCTTGTACACGTTTGGAGTCTTATTAGTGAAGAAATGGCATAGCAGTCAACTCCATCCGATCGGTATTTCATCCAACCGAATCGGTTGGAGCTCCATCCGATTCGGTTGCGGGCCCATACCGATCGGTTGGATATACCTGTGTTGTAGATTTTTCTCTTAGCTTTCCGTGGCCGCTTGAATCAACTAAATCCGAGTTCGTATGCTCAAGATATGGCCAAAATGGTGAAGGTATGTCGGGAACAACGAGTCTTCCATTATTTTTTCGTTTTAGCTTCTTTTCTTCATTTCTTTTCTCGTTTCCCCTCTTGTGCTTTATTCCTTGAGTATTTGGAGTGACAACTTCATGACTTTATCTTCTCGAATATATTCCACGAGACTCGCTTTTGTTGGGAATTCTTCGTATATGCATAAATCTTCGTTTATTGATCGTTTCTTTGCCTTTTTCTTCGTTTTCTTCATCATGAGCTTCCATGAACCTAAAATAGACATTATACTCCATTAAGTACCATAAGTTCATAAAAGTGATCAAAATATATGCATAAAATCCACGATAACGCTCCTAAAAACATGTTATATTTGAGCGTTATCAATGTGTGTTTGAGGTTGGTATTTATAAGGTTGAAAAACTTTTTTTTTTTTTTTTTTTTTTTTTTTTTTTTTTTTTTTTTAATTGCAACGTTCAAAATGGTTGGAAGGAGTTAAAACTCGGTCGAATTTTAGACCGATGTTTGTGTTTGTGTTTGATCGATCGATATTCAACCGTAATGCCACATCCTACTCGACCGATTTGCATATCGGTCGCTTGTGGTCGATTGTGTGTGACCGACCGATTAATTCCATTCGATTGTGCAAAGCCTAAGAGGGGTTAATGGACAAACATGTTACCAAAGTTTGCCAAAATGTTCACGTAAGTTACTAAAGTTTAAAACATTACAAATAGGTAACTAAAGTTTGGTCTTCAGTTACATAAGTTACCGAACCTTTTAAATGATGACATGCTTATTTTTTAAGTACAAAACGGTCCTTGTCGTTAGCCGAGTTTTACAGATTTAGTCCCTAGACCACTATTTCTGTTAGTTTGACCGTTTTTATACGTTTTCATATGTTTTTACCCGTTTTTATACGTTTTCATACGTTTTTATCCGTTTTTATACGTTTCCATACGTTTTTATCCGTTTTTGTACGTTTTATCTGTTTCGTTCATTTTTTTTACATTTCGTCCGTTTTTCTTACGTTTTCACCCATTTTTATCTGTTTTTATACGTTTTATCCGTTTTCATCCGTTTTTATACGTTTTCGTCCGTTTTTCTTACGTTTTTGCCTGTTTTCTAATGTTTTCATACGTTTTTATTCGTTTCAACCGTTTTTATACGTTTTCGTCCGGTTTTATACGTTTTTATTCATTTCCATCCGTTCTTATACTTTTTCATCCATTTTTATACGCTTTCGCTAGTTTTTCTTACGTTTTCGCCCGTTTTCTTTTGTTTCATATGTTTTCGTTCGTTATTTTACGTTTTCATACGTTTTTATCCGTTCTTATACGTTTTTATCCGTTTTTATGTGTTTTCATCCATTTTTATACGTTTTTACCTTATTTCTTATATTTTCATATGTTTTGTTACGTTTTCTTACGCTTTTGTCTATATTTATACGTTTATATGAAAATGTATAAAAACAGATAGAAATGGATAAAAACATATGAAAACTAATAAAAGTATATGCAAACGTATATAAATGGACGAAAATGAATAAAAACGGATGAAAACGGCTAAAAACTTATGAAAATAGATAAAAATGTACGAAAACATAAAAAAAAAAAAACTAAAACGTATGAAAACTTAAGAAAACGGGGGAAAACGTAAGAAAAATGGACGAAAACGTATAAAAACGGGTAAAAACATATGAAAACGGACAAAAACGGATACAAATGGATGAAAACGGATAAAAACGTATGATTACGTGTAAAAACGGACAAAAACGGATAAAAGCGTACAAAAATGGACGAAAACGGATAAAAATTACAACAACGTATAAAAACGTAAGAAAACGTATAAAAACGGGTGAAAACGGATAAAAACGTATGAAAACTAACAAAAACGGACGAAAACGGATAAAACCGGACGAAAACGGATAAAACGTATGAAGACGTATAAAAACGTATGAAAACGTATAAAAAGGGGTAAAAACGTATGAAAACGTTTAAAAAAAGGTCAAACTAACTGAAATAGTGGTCTAGCGACTGAATCCGTGAAAACCGACTAACGACAAGGACCGTTTTGTACTTAAAAAATAAGTCATGTCATCATTTAAAATTTTCAGTAACTTATGTAACCGAAGATTAAACTTTGGTAGCCTATTTTTAACGTTTTAAACTTTAGTAACTTTGGTAAACATTTTGCCAAACCTTGGTAACATATTTGTCTATCAACCCTTGAAAGTACTATAAACTAATATAAAATAATAGTGACATAAACTGTTACTAGTAGAGTAGTAGAGCGATTCATATACACTTTAATATATGTCAAGTTCTTGTGCTTATCTCTTGCATTTATTTACTTTGTCAAGTTCTTGTATTTATTTACAGAACCCTACACTAGTACAATCAGGACTTTTCTCGACGACCAAAAAAAGCGTCGTGCCGGCGACATGACGTCGGCACGTAGTGGATGCTGACGACAGTTCGACGGCCGGTGATAGTCGAGAATGCCCCGTCGGGACTTACTGTGCCGAAGACATTTGTCGACGCTCATGTGGGACCCACAACCATTTTCAGTCACAAAATTTTGGCATTTGACAAATATTATACCGACGACATGTCGTCGGTACGTTATAGTTAATTAATCTCTTAATTAGCAAACCGGTCAACGAAAGTCAAATTATCTCTAATTTATATCGACGACATGTTGCCGGTAATAAAATATGTTAATTAAATATAAATTTATTGTACCGACGATATGTTGCCGGTACTAAAACATATTAATTAAATATAAACTTATAGTACCGACGACATGTCGTCGGTAATTTATAATACTGATGCAGCACAACAGCCTGCACAACAACAATTTTCCAAATTTTTTTGAAAAAATCTACACAACACAAACCTGTACACCACCAATACCAACATGCCAATATCCCAAATGTTGGGAATACGTTTTATGTAAAGTGTTGGTCATATTATATGTAATAGGTTGCTTAAATATTAGGCCTTTAATTTAGTTAAGAAGGCCGGCCCTTGTAGAAGGCATGGCCCGAGCCTTAAGTATTTGATAGAAAAGCTAGGCGTTGCCCTAGCATAGAAACACTATAAATACTATGTATCCTCTCCTTTGGAGAGTGTTGGTTATTCATATATGCTATTAAACCCTTGTTATTCTATCTTGTGATATAATCGACCACCATTATCTTTCTATCTCTTATTTCTCTCTTATTTATTCTTGTGTTATATCTATTATGGTGACCTAACAAGTGATATCAATCGCCAAAAGATCGTTGGGTAGTGTGTTTAAGAGTAGTTCGTATTTTTTTC
This sequence comes from Artemisia tridentata subsp. tridentata, assembly GCA_021014915.2. Taxonomy (NCBI): domain Eukaryota; kingdom Viridiplantae; phylum Streptophyta; class Magnoliopsida; order Asterales; family Asteraceae; genus Artemisia; species Artemisia tridentata. The sequence continues at coordinate 1,787,801 of CP139505.1, read as the reverse complement.
TTTTTGTACGATTTGGTTTTGTGTCAAAATCTCATTTCTAGCACTTCTCCTTTGCGCTTGTAAATTGTTAAGGATTCTATAGTGTTTATGAGTTTGATTTAGAGTAAAAAAGTTAAGATCTTTTCGCTTTACACTAGTTTTTTCTCATCGTTTTACTTACTTACACCTTATCGAAATTGCTCAAATTTCCTTTAAAACATTAAAGCTTTAAACTTTCTTATTATTTAGGAGTTTTTAAAGGTTATTGATCAATCAAAACTGTTTTAAAAGTTGTTTTTTCATTGAAAAAATGAGACTTTTGAAAACTGTACTTTTATCGCAATTCAAGTTAAGGGTTCATCGAAATTCACACTTAAGGGTTCATCGCAATTCACACTTGAGGGTTTAGCGCAATTCACATCAAAGGTTTATCACAATTCACGGTTTACTCAGTATATTCCTAGCTTCTATAGGCTTGTGAAAATACTTCGACTTTGTGGAAATCTCCTATCTTGTATAAGTTAGTGAGATACTATCGAAATTGCACATTGTCATCGCAATTGCAATAACTTATCAAAATTGCAAATTGTCATCGCAATTGCAATAACTTACCAAAATTGCAAACTTGCTGTCGAAATTGCAACTCTCATCGCAATTCATTTGAAGTTCAAGTTCCATCGCAATTCATCAAATCCATCGCAATTAGAAAAACAATCATCGCAATTCATCAGCCAGTGAACTGTGTTTATCGCAATTGGACTATCGGTGAACAATGCTTATCAAAATTGAAAGTGAACTATGTTTATCACAATTGGACTCTAAGTGAATAGTAATTATCGAAATTGAAAGTGAACAGTCCTTATATAAAGTCCTGTTCAACCAAAACCAAACTTCATCTACCACAACACACTTCTCAATTGTCTTCAAAAGATCCATTTTAACAAAACACAAGTTAAACAATCACAATCATGTCTCAACCACCTTATTTCAACCACTTTCCTCAGCAGTATCTTCAGCAACAACATTATTCTCAGCAACAGCAGTATCCTCAGCAACTGCAGTATCCTCAACAACAACCATATCCTCAGCAACTGCAACCCATGCAACCACAACCATTCTTTCCACAACAATAAATTCCCTCAACAACAATCATACCTTCCGCCACAATTTGCAATGCAATCATTAACTACATTTCCTCCTCCATCTAAAGAACCACATTGGTTTGCTCAAATGTGTGCGGCAATCAGTAGCCAACAATCAATTCATGAAGCTGGATCACTTTAAAGACCTCCAATGCTCACTCCTGTAAATTATGTTCAATGGGCAAGTCGATTCTTTAGGTTCATAGAACTCCGAAAACCTCAAGGCAAATATCTGAAGAAGGTTATACTTGAAGGTCCTTTCCAAATGCCAACAACAACTGTTCCTGGAGATCCACAAGCCATTCCTCTAAGACCTGAAATTGTTACCACCCTTCCTGAGAATCAACTAATAGCAGAACAAATTCTTTATCGTGAAGCTGATGAACATGCAATGGAGGATATTGCTCTGGGTATACCTAATCCAATTCTCCGAAGCGTTGATGCTCAGAAAACTACAAAGGACATGTGGGAACATATACATCTCTTGATGGAAGGCACTGAACTTAACCAAGAAGACATGAAATCCAAACTTTATCCCGAATATGAAATGTTCATGATTGATTTAGGGGAGACACTTGAGTCTTATTATCATTCATTCACAAACATCATTAATGACTTGGACAGACACAACATCATCTTGCCAAAGATTGCAATCAACACGAAGTTTCTCAATTGTCTAGGTCCTGATTGGCAAAAGTATGTCACATTTGTTCGTCAAGCCAAAAATCTTCATAATGCGAAGTATGGATTGTTGTATGACTATTTGAAGCACCATCAAACCGAGGTTGACAAAGATCGAGCTATGCGTGGCATGCTTACACCTTCAAATTCATTAGCACTTCTGGCTCAATCCTATTGTGCTCCATATCCACCACCTAATCACTCTGCTTACCCTCAACAATCAGCTTCAACCCAAATCGTTCCATATGATTCATTACATCAATCAACTGACACTCAACTAGTTCCATACAACAACTTAGATTTCATGTTCTACACATAAAAAAATGATGAGGACGACTATGCATTCAACTCACTGAATCAAGGATTTGCTCTCATTGCTCGAGCCTTCAGCAAATTCTCAAACAAATCCAACAATCGTCTTTGTACTTCATCTAACACAAGGAATCAAGCTGTTATACAAGATGGACGGGTGGAAGTACAAAATCGTACTTATGGACGTCAGATGGGCTCTGGAGGTTACGCGGGTAATTCAGGAAATGGACAAGTGTTTAACACAGTTGGTGGAAAAAGGAACAATTCAGGTGATTCTCAAAGAAGGGTTGAAATTGTTGAAACTGGAAATTCATCATATGCGAATATTGGAATCAGGTGCTACAACTGTAATGGCAAGGGTCATCTGGCTAATGCATGTCCAAAACCAAGAACCAGAGCCAGTGTTTTTCACAAACAAGCATTACTTCTTGCACTTAAAGACGAAGCTGGTGAAAATCTCATTGACCAAGAAAACAGTTTCATGGCAAATGCTTACTCAGATGATGATATGGAAGACTTGGAAGCTAATGCAGCAGTTATGTTGACGGCAAACATGCAGGAACTTCACATGAGTGACACATGCCCAGTCTATGATACTGATGACTTGTCTCAGGTACCCGATCCAAATATATGTCTCATACATGAACTGGTATCTCCATCTGCATTTGCGTCAGACAAGCAGCAATTTATTCAAGACGATTCATTGCTAACTCTTCAAGAAGATGATCAAATTAAACCTCTTGTTACATTTGATGATCCAATTGAGGACCTTAACAATGATCAACTTGAACAGATTGAAACTTCGTCTGATCCAGATCCATAACTTATGACCTTGCTTATGACCACCCAATCCCAAGTTGAGAAATGTAATGAAATCAACCGTAAGTTAAAAGCCATAATTGCATCATTAACTGCGGATCTTGAGTGCTCTAAAACATAACTCAATAATTTTGAAACACAAGCTAAACGAGAATAAAGTTTTGAAGCTGCATTTCAAAATGCGTACGTCAAAGAACAAGAGTTACAACATCAACTACGAGAGTTAGTCGCTTCCAAAAATAACTTGGTTTCTCAAATGGAACAAAAAAAATTGAATTCAAACAACAAGTTGAACATCTCAATTCTGAACTTTCCAAAACAAAAATGGAATTGTCAACTTGTCAAGCTAGTTTTTCTGAACATAAACAAGTGTCTAGGAAATGAATTGATTCTTATCTTGATGAAATCGTAGATTTGGAAAGAAAATTAAAAGAGTTTCAAAAAGTTGTTTACAAAACTGGTGAGTCTGTAATAACAATTCAAAAGTTTACTTTAAAGAAAAATCCCCAAGGTTATGGTTTTGCTCTTGGTGACGATAAACCACGTTTTCTAAACAGAGTACTCAAGGAAAATCCGAAGTTGTATAGTTCAGAAAATTTCTTTGATGATTCAATTATGCGTGTTGTTGTATATAACTGTGAGGAAGAACAGGAACAGGAAGACGAGAGTCGATAAAAAATGAGCAATGTTAAGTTTAATAAACCATTTGATTACTCAAAATTGCCTCAAATTTTTGACACTTTTGTTTCTCAAAAGAAAAAAACAGGAACAACCTTGGTTTATCACTCAAATTCATGAATTTACTTCTGATGTTGGTCCCGTTAAACCAGTTGCACAAATAACTGGCCCTTTACCATCCTCTGGTGAAATTCAACCATTACCAAAATGTTGCCTTGTACTACGGTATTTTGACACGTTTATGGAAGACATCAAATTTTTGGAACAAGCAATTGAACGTAATTCTGAGATAACTATTTCAACTTTTCAATCTGCTTACGCAAAAGAACAGAGACAAATTTTTCGAACATAATTTTTACCTCATGTCCAACATTTTCGTCTTTGTGCAACACACTAGGAACGGGAACTACAAAATGAAGTGTCATCTATGATGAACATTTTTAATACAACTGAAAATTCAATTTCCAAACAAAAACGTAGAAAGAAAATTCTTCAAAATGAAGCAGATCGACTCTTGGAAGATGTTCTCAGTTCTGACATTATCTCGGTGATCATGAATTCTATTTATGAGTCTTGTAATTTTGTGCTTATTACTGACCATAATTCTGAGGATGAAAAGTTGAGACACGACATTGAGATTTTAAAAGCTGATAATATGAGAATCATTCAACAAAATGATGATGTTTAGAGTCAACTTTCAAAAGAGATTTTTCAACTAAAACAGAAACTTCAATGGTGTGAGGCTCAAAGCATTGTTTTTGAATTAGCCTTACAACACCAAAAAGAAAATCTAGGTTTTGAAAACAATTTTTCCTCAAAAGTTGAAAATCTTGATGATGAGAACGCAGTCTTACAATGTCAAGTGCTCAAATATGAAAAAGAAATTGAGAATTTAAAAAATGAATACCAAACAATTTATGACTATTTGAAAAAGACTCGGTCTCAACTTTTGAAAGAAAACGCTGACTGTAGGAAAGACCATGAAGCCACTGTTCGCTTAAATAGAGAACTTGATATGAGACTACAGGATGAGAAACACATCATCATTGAATTACAAGAGAAACTCCAATTACAAGAAAAAGGAAAATCTATTAATACAAATGTGATGGCACCAGGAATGTACAAGCTAGACACCACATCTAGGCTGAACATTACTAACACAAATCAGACCACTAATTTGATTCCTTCCACTTCTACAGGAATAGTCACCACTACTAGCGTTAGCTGATCAAAGCGTAAGAGCAGCAAATGGAAGAATAGGATCTGGCAACGTAGAAGCGGGAAACTAGAAGCCCCAGAAGTAGAAGATCAACTTAGGAATTTGAATAAAATGCATGTTGCTTCTGATTTAGATTCGAACTTAAAAACTTGTAATTCTGATATCGATGTAACGAATGCTCAGACTTTGTATGTTTTAAACGTAAATGCTTCTTGTGTTTTCTGTCGAAAAAGCATGTTATCTGGTGATCATACGAAATGTGTTGCAAAATCTCTTTTATCTCGTAATAGGAAAGTTACAACTGGCAATACCTCTAGGCCCACTAATGCTTCTATGTCTGTGCTAGGAAAACCGCCAGTTGTAGTTTCTCAAAATACCTTAGATACTCCCATAGTTACGAATATAAATCCTAAGATAGTGCAATCACCTAGCGAATTCACTAAGACAAAAGATCGAAATAGTTGGACATGGCAACGTTGGTTACAAAGGACACCTAGTTTTAAATGGATATCTAAAATTGTTAATGTGTGTTCTTCTAACCCAACGAAACCCACAAATTCTTTGGGTTCCACCCTTACCATTATTCCACCTTCGTCGTCTTCGTGTGATGCAGGTGATCCAAATCGTTCTATGGATTGTTGATAGCGGTTGTACCCGACATATGACAGGCAATCTCAAACTGTTAGTAAACTTTGTTTCAAAGTTCATTCGCACCGTCAGATTCGGGAATGATCACTTCGCTGCTATCTTGGGTTATGGAGATTACGTCAATGGCAACATCGAAATTAGTCGTATGTATTATGTCGAAGGCCTTGGTCAGAATCTTTTCTCAGGCGGGCAATTCTGTGATGTGGATTTGGAAGTAGCATTTAGTGAGAAAGCATGATTCGTTCGTGATTTACAAGGAAATGATCTAATGTCAGGCACCCGTGGAACAAGTCTTTACACAATCTCAATGTCTGATATGATTGCTTCTTCTCCAATATGTCTTTTCTCCAAAGTAACTTCGACTAAATCATGGTTATGGCACAAACGACTTTCTCATTTGAACTTCAAAACCATGACTGAACTTGCACGTCACAAGCTAGTCGACGGTCTTCCACGATTCCGTTTTTCCAAAGATCACTTATGTCCAGCATGTGAACAAGGAAAAAGCACTCGTGCACACTTTCCCTCTAAACAGAACCCAATACTGATCATGTTCTACAACTACTTCACATGGATTTGTGTGGCTTGATGCGCGTGCAGACAATTAACGGCGAACGCTACATTCTTGTAATCATTGATGACTACTCCAGATGGGCTTGGGTTTATTTTCTCAGAAGTAAAGATCAAGCTCCTCCTATGATCATCACTTTCTCAAGAAAATACAAGTTTAGCTTCGTAATATGGTCAGAAAAGTTAGAACAGACAACGACACTGAATTCAAAAATCAAACTCTTCGAGCGTATTTTGAAGAAGTAGGAATTGAACATCAAACATCCATTGCAAGAAGTCCAGAACGGAATGGGGTTGTTGAAAGACGCAACAGGACGTTAGTGGAAGCTGCAAGAACGATGTTGATTAATGCTTAACTTCCGGATTACTTATGGGCAGAAGCTGTCTCGACTACATGCTATACTCAAAACCGTTGTATGATCAACCAACGCCACCGCAAAACACCTCTCGAACGCGTTCAGGTACGTGTCGATCTCAGGACTGTTGTGAAGTACATACCATATCACTTTCTTCATTTCTTGGAGATCTAACCGAATCAATGTCTCTTTACCAGACTTAGAACGTAGTGATCGGAACACCTGGAAATCACTTATTGGGTGAGGACAGTCCTGATTACGGTCGAGACGATTAAATTTCGTCCCAACACCTTGATGTTTTAGTTCATGCCCGAGCTCAAAAACTCATTTTTGACACAACTGGTACACAACACAATACATATAGCAATCCCATTCGCCTACTGATCTGTCATATTTCCCATTATACTAAACGCCTATTAATATACTAAACACTAATTTAGCAATCCCATCCGCAAACAAATACTTAATCAGTCACATTTCACAAACATATATAAAAAAATAATAAAACAAAGCATAAAAATGAAAAGACAATACGGATATGTAAGAAATAACATACTGTCTCGGCTGTTGTCTCGGGCTCTCGGGCTATGGTCTTAGGTTGCGGTCTCGGGCTACAGTCTCTCGGGTTGTGGTCTCGGGCTGTCCAATGTAACAAATAACAATACGGATATGTAACAAATAACTTTTGACGATGACATGTCGACATGATACAAAAAGTTAATAAAAAAAATTAAAAAGAGGTACATTACCTATATCTTGGTTGTCTCGGCTCTCGCTCTCGCTCTCGGCTATCACAGGCTCACAGCTCTCGGCTGTATCAAAAAAAAAAAAAAATTAACAATTAACAAAATAAAAAAATTAACAAATGCTAATCAAAAATTAAAAACTACCTTCATTAAACAAGAAATAGTGGGGAAGAAGAAGAGGAAGAATTAAACAATAGAGGGGTTGAGGAGTGAATTAAACATGAGAAGAGGAGGGGGAAAGTGTACAGTGGTGCTCGTGTAGTGGTGGAGTTGTGGTGGTGTAGTTGTGGAGCTGTGATGGTAGAAGCAGCGGTGTGGTGATAGTGGTGGTGTGGAGACGGCGGAGTTGTGGTGGAGATGATAATGGTGGTGTGGAGACGGTGGAGACGATAATCGCCGGAGGAGATGAGTTTTTTGTTATAACTTTTTTTTTCTAAGTGTTTTACCAGGTCAAGTTTTGTCATAACTTTTAATTGTCCCGACGACATGTTGTCGGGACCAATAAAGTTTTTTTGTCGTTTGTGATTTGGCGGGATAAATGAAAAAAAAATTTTTTGGGGGGGGGGGGGGAGGGGTAAATGAAATTTTTTGGGTTATGTTACCGACGACATGACGTCGGTATTAAGTGTATATTTAATAAAATTATTTATTATACATAGTTTTATTTAATATATAATTAACTTAAATACTTACTATTTAAAATTAAATACTTTAATTTAAAATTAAATACTTTTATAAAAATAAATAAAATAACTAGTCAAATTTTTAAGTGTCCCGGTAAATTTTCTAACATAAAAATAAAAAATCCCGCCAAAATCCTCAACGTAACATGTTAAACGGATTAAAAAAAGGTCTCGCGGAGTAACTTATTGTCACATCTATCAATATTTTTAAGTTGAGGCGGTAACAATAAAAAAAAATGTTCTTATATTAGTTTATGATGTGGCTTCTCCGATGGTTTACGATGAGGAGGTACATGGTTTCTTGGTCTAGTAGAAAGGTCGTACGAATGAGTCAAGATGTTATGAATATACATAATATGTTAAACGAAATGAGTCGATTATGGTTATAGTTATACAAAACATGTTAAACGGATGAGTCAAGTTTTTATGGATATACATCTCATGTTAAACGGATGAGTCAGGATGTTATGGATATACATAATATGTTAAACGAATGAGTCGAGGTGTTATGGATATACATCCCATGTTAAACGGATGAGTCGAGGTGTTATGGATATACATCCCATGTTAAACGGATGAGTCAAGATGTTATCGATATACATAATATGTTAAACGAATGAGTCGATATGTTATAGATATACATAACATGTTAAACGGATGAGTCGAGGTGTTATGGATATACATCCATGAAAACGGATGATCAGATTATGGATATACATAATTGTTAAACGAATGAGTCGAGGTGTTATGGATATACATCCTATGTTAAACGGATGAGTCGAGGTGTTATGGATATACATCCCATGTTAAACGGATGAATCGATGTGTTATGGATATACATCCCAATGCTTCCCATCAGACACTTCCCGCCAAAACTTCCCACCAAACACTTCCCGCCAAAACACTTCCCACCAAAACTTCCCACCAAAATATTGGCGCCAAAACTTCCCACCAAAAGCTAGCAGATCTGCTTTATCCTCATAAACACATTATATACACTCTTATCCTGAAAACCACTCAACCTCACTACATCTTATCTTTACACCAATTTCAAAACCTGAGATGCAGCGATATAATCCTTTTATGTGTTCTTGTAGAACATGAAATATAAAACTAAGAACATCACATCAAAAAAATACATTTGGATGAGAATATTATGCATGTCCTCGTTCGAAGGTGAACAATCATACATTTCTTATTTATGTAAATATACAAATAATTGGGTTGTAATCTCTTATAATTTCCTTATTATGTAACAGCCAAGATAAAAATATTATGCATGTGGATATTTTATGTGGAAGAGTCAATTTGATGACCAGTTAAGAGTAATCTCTTCTGCATCAACGTCTCAAGGTTCTGGATGTTGGAGGCAAGACTTGAAATGGCAAGGAATCCCGACGACCACGACCACACATGTCAGTCGGGTGCAATACTCCATGAGCTGTTAGGTGACATGGAAAATCTTCGTATGTAGTGTTGTTGTTGTTGTTGTTGTTGTTTAATAAAATGTTGTTGTTATTGTGAAAAGATAGAAATGATGTAGTTATCGAACATGACGTACACCCGTCTCTTGGTGGGTCGAACCACACCAAAAATATACAATTTTTCAACACTAAATTACATATGCATAAAGAATGAAACTGAAGGAACAATATCACAATTAACAGACATAAAGCCAAACCTTTTATTTAAAACGCGCAAGAGTTCTCAACCACATACATTACATACAGACTCAAACGAAACAACTCGACAAGCAAACAAAACAACTCAAACGAAACAACTTGACAAGCAAACGTAACAACTCAACGTAACAACTCAACAAGCAAACGAAACAACTCGACAAGCAAACGAAACACACGACATAGACCATAACAAACATCGCCCATTCATTTTTTTTTTGCTGCTACTTCCCACTTTGCTAGAACCTGCATCATCTTTTCCCTTCTTTGCTTTTCTTTGCTTGATGAAATGTTCAAACATAGCTTCAATATTTGTTATCCTATTTCCCAGATCATCAAGTTTGGTTTCCAACGTGCTTTCTCCTCTAACATCATCAGCTTGAGCGTCCAACATCTCTCTGTAGTATGTCTTTTTCCTCAACCATTCCAGAATAACATCTATCATCCATGGGCTAATGTTCTTATAAGAACCATATTCATCATAAATTTCGTAGCCACATGTATTAAGAACTTCACTAAAGAGATGCAGCGACGATAAATCCTTTGACCACTCTTCTTCCGGCGTGTAACCATCCATTGTTATGTGTGTTTTGTGAGAATTGACGATTGGGTTATGTGCGTTTTGCCGAGTTGAGGATTATTAGTTATATATAAGTAAAAATTGGCAGGATAAAGTTGCAATGAGGCGGGAAAATAATACCGACGACATGTCGTCGGTACCAAACTAGCGGGAAAAAATCCCGCCCAATTATTCGCTATTATTCACAAGCGGGGGAAGCAAAATTTTTGACTAAATACGTCCCGACGACATGTCGTCAGGACAATAACACTAATGGCAAAGTTAAACACTAATCAAATGCTAATCAAAAGCTAATTACTTTAATTTTTTTAGTTTATATATTACCGACGACATGTCGTCGGCAACATCTTGGCGGGTCAAACTCCCGCCCAATTATTCGCTATTATTGAGAGGCGGGGGAGAAGTCAAATTTGACCAATACGGTTCCGACGACATGTCGTCGGGATTTTAATATTCAAAAAATTCAACGCAGGCTTGGCTCGTTTAAGCGATTTTTTTTGTCGTTTAGTGTTAAATACCAACGATAATGTGTCGTCGGGATTTTTGCCGTAGCCAGTTCTCCTGATTCTAGTAGTGCTAAGAGTAGTAGGTATCATAACATGCCATTGGTATACGCCACATTACCGTTACCAATAACACACCAACAACTAAAACACCCTTCTTCATAACACACCAACAACATGTTATTGGTACCATTTATTTTCATTTTTTTTAATTTAAAAACAAACACATTTTATTAAAAATAAATTAAAATTACAGTACATAAAATAAAATTACAATATGAGATTTCGCCGGAAAAAAAATACATTATTTTATCATGATCTTTTCGAAATGAAAATTATCATTATATTTTTGTCACGTGTTTTCTTTTAGTCAATTGTTTAATCATGATAAAGTTGTCATGATACCCTCCCTATGAGCTATTTGTACAAACCGCGAAGCACATGACACAACCGCCCGGAGGTTGCAATCATTGGAAACTCCTATAAATAGAACTCAATATCTATACAATTGTTTCATCACCCTAAAATAAAATGGAACAATATTCCATTATTTCTTACGTAGCCGCATGGCTAGCAACGGCTGCACTTATCTTTGTTGTCCTCCACCTCCGTCGTCGTCCCACCACGAGACTCAGCCTACCTCCTGGCCCCAAACCATGGCCCATCATCGGCAACCTCAATCTCATGGGCCCACTCCCTCACCGTTCCGTTCATGAACTCTCTAAACAGTACGGTGAAATCATGCTCCTCAAATTTGGTTCCAAGCGTGTCGTGGTGGGATCCTCGGTCGATATGGCAAAAGTCTTCTTCAAAACTTTGGACATCAACTTTGCTTGTCGCCCTAAATTCGCTGCAGGAAAATACGCCAACTACAATAATTCTGACATCGCATGGTCTCCTTATGGACCTTATTGGCGACAAGCACGCAAAATTTGTGCTGTGGAGTTGTTTACTGCGAAACGGCTGGATTCATACGAGTACATCCGCGTGGAGGAAAAAGAGTCGCTTACAAATGCGGTTCATAAGTCATCCGGTGAAGAAATTGTGTTGAAGGATCTATTGGGGACGTTTGGTTTGAATGTGATTAGTCGGATGGTGTTGGGGAAGAAATATTTGGATGAAGAGGAGGTCAAGAAATCGACGGTGAGTGGTGAGGAGTTTAAGAAGATGGTCAGTGAGTGGTTTTTGCTAAATGGAGTGCTTAACATTGGTGATTGGATACCATGGATCGGTTTCATGGACCTTCAAGGGTATGTGAAGAGGATGAAGGCGGTGAGCAAGAAATTTGATTTGTTTCTTGAGCATGTGTTGAACGAGCACGATGAGAGGAGGAGGTTGGAGGCGGAAAATTTTGTCCCAAAGGACATGGTTGATGTGTTATTGCAGATTCACAATGATATGACTGTTGATGACGATGTTAAGCTTGAGAGAAATGGCGTAAAGGCATTTACACTGGTACACTAAACCCGTCATCCTATGTTTTAAAGTAATCATTAAAGATAATAACTTTAAGGAGTAATGAGCACTTTCACAGCACCAATCGGCCTCATTAGCTAGGACCATTTGAGCCTTTTGACGAGGACATGTCTTCGCTAAAAGATTGGCAACATAACAAATTGGTCAACATTTTGGTCAAACGTTTGGCGAGGACATGTCATTGCCAAAAAATTTGGTCAAATTTTATTGGCTTTTTTATAAAGTTGAAGTCTAGTCTAGAACTCGATTTTTTTTTTTTTTTTTCGTTTAGCGGCTTTTGGCGAGGACATCGTGTTCTATCCGGTGCTTCTTATCCTTGTAGTGTTTTAATTTTACATGACCAACTTAATTAGTATAATGTATTCTAACTTTGCAATGTTTAATGTATAGGAATTGCTTAATGGTGGAACAGAAAGTGCAGCTGCGGCAGTAGAATGGTCAATTGCGCATCTCTTAAAGAAACCGGAGATTTTCAAAATGGCAACAGATGAGTTGGATAAGGTAATAGGTCGAGATAGATGGGTGGAAGAGAATGACATGCACAATCTTCCGTACATAAGGGCAATTGTTAAGGAACAAATGAGGTTACATCCACTGGTACCAATGATAGGTCCTAACAGGGCACGCGAGGATTGTGAAGTTGCCGGTTATGATATTCCAGAAGACACATGCATTTTTGTTAATCTATGGACCATAGGAAGGGATCCGACGTTGTGGGATAAACCTGAAGAGTTTTGTCCCGAGAGATTCATCGGAAAGGAAATGGATGTGAAAGGTAATCATTTTGAATTACTGCCGTTTGGTGCAGGGCGAAGGATGTGCCCTGGTTATAACTTAGGACTAAAGATTATCGAGTCAAGCTTGGCTAACATGCTACATGGGTTTAACTGGAAACTACCGAGTAAAATGACAGGAGAGGATATAGAGATGGGTGAAATATACGGGTTATCGACTAATATGAAAGTTCCACTTGTTACTGTAGCGCATCCAAGGCTTCCACTCAAAATGTACTCATTTTGATCATATTTATGATTTCCTGCAGCCACTGCATGCTGAAAACTGAAGCTATAATTATCGCATGGTACCATATGTTTGTGCAAAGTAAAGCTTTATAAATAAACTTGCGTGGCTTGCTGTTCCCGACATGTGGGAGGGTCTGCTAGTGTGCAATAGCTTCTTTGTTTGTTTGGCCTGTTGTGGTCATATCTTAATATTTTCTTGTTCCCAAAATAAAAAAGTCGATATTTCTTTTGAAAGCATGAGTATTGTAGTAATTTAATGAAACCAACTCCATATTACATCATTGATTTCTTAAGTGCAAGAGGTTAGCCGGTTTATAGATATTAATGCCTCTTCGTTATCATTAGGGTTATTCTATTGACATTAATATATCATTCGTAAGTGAGACAAAAATTCAATATAGAACAATAATTATTTAAAGATCAAATCAAGAGATCTCAACCATTTATTCATTTATTTTAAATGTAAAAGTCTAAAGGAACCCTTATTTTAATATAATTAATTATTGAAGGGCACTTTTGTAATATTATTCAAAACTAAACACATCAGTTAAAGGATCGGGTACACCCTTGACCCTCCTCATTTACTCATTTCATTTCAATTCTTCATTTTATAGAATACCACACCATCAACAATCATCCTACAAAGCCAAACGCCCTGCCACATCACCAAACCGATCAGATTGCTAACCGATCAACAATGGATAATAATGATGATGATGAAGTGTTGTTGAGTGGTTTTTTGGATCAGAACGAGGCGATGATTGACGACATGTGGCATCTTTCATAATTCTTATAATTTCTTTGTTTGTTGATATATACGTAGTTAATAAATGGAAGGGGTGGCTATGACTACAAGTCCGTGGTTCAAGTCTTTGTTATGGTCAACAGTTATGTAATTGTTTTGCACGTGTTAGGTGGCTATCAAGGTGTACTACATATTGGAGAAAAAAAGAAAATGATACAAATTTTTATAAAAGGATTTGCTATCTACATAGAACAACTTTTATTAGCTTTAGCTATATTTTTAGGCCTTTCACGAATTTGGTTCTAGTTTTCTTTAACTTAAATAAACAAAATGACGGCAGTTTATTTTTGTAAGACTTTTAACTTTTTTCAATGTGATCCAAAGAAACCAAAGAATCACACGAGATTTTGTGCAAATCACAACAAAAAAATAGGATCACGTGTGATTTAGTAATTTTTAGATTAAAACAGAATCACAAGTGTTTCAGTTTAAAACACCAAAAATTAAATTACACGTGATTTACATTTTTTCATAACAGAACAAAAAAAAAAATAATAACATAATCACACGTGATTTCACGAATTTGTTTTATAAAAAGACGGATTTTTATAATTTTTTTTTTTTTTTTTTGTAAGCTGTGTTTTCGACTCGATATTGCGAGTCAGCTAAAATCACAGGTGATTTTGTGATTTTTAAAATAACAAATCACAAGTGATTTTACAAATAACGTGTAATTTTTTTAGGCGGAAATTTTGAAAAAAAATAAATCGTCGAAAGTATATAAAAGTGCATATGTATAGAAAGATAATTTAATTCTCGTCGCGATGTCAATGTTACGGTTTTCGGCCGTGTGGTTGATGATCGTGTTGTGTTGGTTGGGTTGAGTATTGTGACTGTTGTTGTGTTGTGTTTTATGAGTGTGGGAGTCAATGTGTTGGTTGCGTTGGTTGTGGTTGTGGTTGTTGTTGGTTTGCATTCCGCGTTTAGGTGTCCTGATGATTTGTTTTTGGATGAGAGTGAGGCCGTGGAGGGTGGTTTGTTGTCGGTTGTTGGTAGTGGGAGTGGTGAGGAGTTGGGACGGGGGAGTTATGGTTTGAGTTGAACTGATTTGGTTGCTTAGTTGTTGTTGTCGTGTGTTGTTTAGTGTTGTGTTTGTTGTATTTCCCGCTGATATGGGATATGAAGTGAAGTGTACATGCTTCTGATGTAGTTTGACTTGTAGTTTGTAATCGTATACGTGAAGTTAAAAGAACGATTAATTTATGATCAGTTGAAGTTTAATTTGTTGATGTTGACAGAATGTTTTAGTAATGATTCAGTCTTATTCTTTGTTGATACCGGCTTTTACGTGTTACATAGAAGTTTCTATTGCTGTATTGCTGAGATACTGCAATACATTTTTTTGTAAAGCGATGAAGACTGTTATATTTGTGTAGTGATTTCAACATGGAAAGCTTCTTGTCAAATGAATTCTGCGCTTGGCCTCTATTTGGTCTCTTTTTCCCTGTCGTTATATGGTATATAAGCACATTTCTTCTATTGTTTAAGTTGCAAGACCAAGCTTGCTGAACATCAAGATGAGTTCACTGATGTTACAGACTTGTAGCACATTGACATAGTGGTCCTGTCCTTCAGTATATCGGTATTAGTATTAGTATATGTCTCCGTTAGTATCTTACTGCATTTGCTTGACTGTTAGATTCGCAAGTCATGAGAAGTTCCTTCCGGATTTCATTTGCTTACACCCTTTCTCCATCCTCAGTTTCTTTGTTTGTGAAAGTAGCACATTACATTCTTTATTTTGCCTCGTGTGATTGGTAAAGTTCATGGGTCGATCTTGCAAGTATGAAGTATGCCGGTGAGATGTATTTATCCCCATGCTTATGAACAGGTTCTCATCGTCGTTTGAGCATCGTTTGTATATCCTTCTTTCTGCTAGTTCCTGAACTTTTGGATGTGTCTTTTATGGATTAGAGAATGTGTTTATTTTATAGATTAAAAGATAAACGCATATCAAACATTAGCTGGTTTTTCAGTCTACTAACTTGGCATATTCAAATCGATGACAACAGTGGTACTATACAGGCATAAGACATTGCAAAATGAGAATTGTGTACTTGCACAATCACATTGTTTGTCAACTTTTTGAAAACTTATTACGTATTAACTATATATCGTAAACAATATTATCACATTGTGCCCTTACCTGCTCCGGCGGGATTGGGTTTTGTTGTTGTTGTTGTAATATTATCACATTGTGAAGATGATCTTTTTAATAAAGTAACATGGAAGTTTATATGCATGAGAAGAGATAACTGAAAAGAGATCGTCCTTAATTCCTTATAGTATACATACAATGACACATTTCGCTCTTTGGCTATGTTTGGCGCACGAGCTTATCAGAGCTTATCGTAGCATGAACTTATTTTTTTAGAAAAATAAGCTACCATTGAAAATAAGTCTCGTTTGGCTGACACGGCTTGAAGGAGCTTGTTAAAAAAATAAGATACTAAATGAAATGCTAGTTGTACTAGCATGTAAAAAAAAGCTCCAGCCACCTGCTCCAGCAACCAGCTCCAGCAACCCGCTCCAGCGATCCGCTCCAGCTCCTACTTGTGCCAAACATACCCTTAAACTTAAAAACTTATATTAGCCGTCCGGTGGTTGGCGTTTTGCAGAGTAGTCATTTGATCAAACGTACATTAATGTTGTGTTGTTATAAACTTGAGCTCGAGCCAGCCAAAAGTTAATATCATGTAGTTATTTCACAAGCTTGGGCTTTATTTCTATTTTTATGTTGAGCTTAAATGAAATATGCTCGAGCTTTTAGCTTCTTTTTTTTTTTTTTTTTTTTTTTTTTTTTTTTTACATAAATCTACATAAGTACATCTACAAGCATAAGTAAACGTATCACACACACACACACACACACACACACACACACACACACACACACAACATATATATATATATATATATATATATATATATATATATATATATATATATATATATATATATATATATATATACACACTAGCAGGGTACCCGCGCGATGCGGCGGCGGGTACCCTGTGACTATATTTTGTGGTAATGTGATGTTATGCGACCATATTTTTTTAACGGCAGCGGTATCTATTTTTTGACAATAGTTTGACGGCAAATAATTTCTTTTCAACAAACTGTATTTGTAGCGTTAAGGAATTGTTTACGAAGAAAATGTTCTAGTTTTCGACAAAATTTTGGCGGCGAACCTTATTCTTTCGAAGAAGTGTGTAATCTTTTGGCATGGTTGCATAACGGCGTGTATTGTAAGGTACCGGTGACATCGGTGTATGCTTTTTGTTAATTCTTATTGCATCATTATTTATGCCGATTAATTTAAATCTGAGAGCGATTCATCAACTCTCCAGCTAATATATGATTTTTATAAGTGTTGTTTAATTTGCCAGCTAATATAATATTTTTAAATGCGTTATTGGGTCTAAAGTATAACATTTAGTTTCCAAGACAATAGCATTACAAAACAATTTTAGTTTAAGTGCTTTAACATTGTATTTATACTATTGATGTTTTGGATACTAATTTATACTAATGAGGTAAGATTGAACCCCAACCCTTCTCGTGTACAACACTTATATGAATCACACAAACCCAAAACCTCCAACGAATCGAACCACCACAATAAACTTTGTACGAATGACTTGAATCAAAACCAAGTACGATCACTTTTCTTCAACCTTTGTCGTGCCTCTTTTCTTGGAAAATTTAGAGTTGTCGATTATTTTTAGTTTTAGCTTTTATCAAAGTGTTTGAGTGGAGAAAGGAGTATGCATTCAAACTAGATGAGGAAGGATAGTAAGGCCTACTCCAATATAAGCCAATTAATGGGAAAGGATACATTTATTTAGCCTTGTGAATTAAGACTCATTAGTGAAAAAAGTGGGTCTCATTTAAAAAAATAATACTATTAAATTTATGGACCCACTATTCTTCCCCATTTAGTAAAAAAGAAACGCCCCTAAGATACTTAATTAAAGATTCTACTCACTTACAAAGAAGGATCTTTTGTATTTTTCTGAGCGTCTACATATTCTAGAAAATATTATATCTTATTATTATTGAATGAATTGAATTCCTCCTAATAACATTATATCTAGAAAATTTTCAAAAAAAAAACATTATATCTAGAAGATGTATATTATATATTATTATATTATATTATATCTAGAAGCGAAAATTACTCACATACCCTATTTCAACTCGTTGTTCCTCAATATACCCCGAGATACCGCCGTTTTCTCATATACCCCAACATGTCGCTTAAACATCTACGCGACATGCTTGACATCCACGTGTTACGATACGAAGCTCGGGACAAAAAAAAAAAAAAAATTTATACATGTCGCGTATATATATACGCGACATATATATATATATACGCGACATGCCATAAAGTGTGCATGGGGAAGGAGCGTATCTTGCATGGGGAAGGAGCATGTTTCTGGAGCTTGAATGACCGATCAATGGCAAGTATTGAATATATGTCGTGTATGATTTTAAGCATAACCTAGAAATTTTTTTCCATTTGCATATCTTTGTGGTAGTGTTTGTTGTTACCGGATAACATAGAAAACAACTTCCGGCAACAATTCACATAAGCTAGAAACATAGTTCCGGTGGTGCTTTGTTGGTGGTTTGGAGGCGTGGCAGTGGTGAAGTTGTGGTGGTCAAGTGGTGCTCCGGTTGTGCCGTTGTAGTGGTGTGGTGTGGTTGTTGCTGGTGGCGTTTTGTCGTTGTGGTGGTAGTCTTGTGGTGGTGGTTGTGGTAGTGTGTACTGTGTCATAATGGCGGAAAATCGGGTAATTTCGAATTATAATTTTTTTTGTCATTATAATTATTGTTTATTTGTTACGTATATGTTTTGTAAATATATATTTATTATGTCTTTTGGTTATTTTAGGATTATTCTGCGCAAGTTACATGTAGAAGTAGGTTGTCTTTAATTGGTGATATTAGAAAATTGATATTGGACACCCCTAAGGAACAATTGTTTAGAGAAACATGTTTTGGTTGGATGTTAGACATGCCGGATATGCAAGAGAGTGGGGTGTTAATACACTATTTTATATGCCACCAAGTTGCTTGTCAAGAGGGAGACACAAATATAGTTCCATTAAGATATCGTGTACGTACTCTTGATCGTTTAGGTGAGGTTGAAATTCAGTTTGGGAGGGAGGAATTTTGTATAGTTACGGGTTTAAGGTTTGGGACTGATTTTAGGGAGTCGTATATGGATGGACCTAACTTGTTTAGGAGACGAGTGTTCCCTTCTTCTACCGATTCCCGTAATATAAAAGTTGGTACGTTGTTAAGAATCCTAAAAAACACAGGCGACTTTAATAAGTTGAGCGACATAGATGGTGTTCGACTTTGTTTGTTAGGTGTTTTGATGTTGGTGTTGAAAGGTACTGAGCATGGCAATATAGTGGACGGATTTTTGTTTAGGCTAGTCGAGGATTTAGATAAGTGGAATGTGTATCCGTGGGGGTCGTATGTATGGCCAACTTTGTACAAACATCTCCGGGATGCAGCATTTGAGCGTAGGGATAAACACTTTGCTGAGGGGAGGGACCCTAGTAAACTTCCTAAGTACACGTTAAATGGATTTGTATGGGCTTTCAAGGTATGTCATTTATCTATTTATACAGTTCATGTATATTTTTATTATTATTATTATTATTATTATTATTATTATTATTATTATTATTATTATTATTATTATTATTTGTTTTTTTTTTTAGATTTGGATATTGGAGATGTTCCCGAAAGGTGCTAGCCCTTATTTTTTCATTCATCATCGAGTGTTGCATCCCCGGTCCATTGCATGGAGTTTTAACAAATTGGTCGTTAGAGAACGTATTGACAAGTTTTTGGACGACCAATTGAAGGTGAGTTTGAGATATCCATTTTTTTTTAACTATTATGGATTTAATATTGTTTAAGTTTTTTTAATGACATATATATTTTTCATGTTTTTTACAGGTAAGACCACCGTTGCCTAGGCTTACACCGGATGAGTATGAGGAATTGACCGAGTGGTGGCGTGACAGTAGAGCGTATTTCGAAGGGAATCCGGTCGCACCTCCGGTGATACAGCCACAAGCATACCATTCTATGGATGAGGATATACATCCGGCTGTTTTACAGAAGTTGGCATCGTATGACGCTATGATGAAAGAATATGACCTGAAAATAAAAGCGATTGAAATGAGGGTAAATAGTTTTACATCAATTTATTTTGAGTTTATGTATAAATATCATTGAAGGCTTGTTAATTGTTTCATTAACATTTTTACTGCAGCAAAACCAACTTCGCAATAAACAACGAGTACATAGGGAATCAAGCGTTGTTGATGATGAAAATGTTGGTTTTAGCGACGGGCCACCAAATGACTCTTTCTTTGATGGTTTTAGCGACGGGTTCGCCAAGTTTGCCACTCCTATTGATCACCAGGCTGGTCCATCCTCCCGCCCTAGCGATGCGTTTCCCTCAACCGGACATACTGCTAACCGTACACCAATGGGGTTCGCCATGTTTGCCACTCCTATTGATCACCAGTCCTCCCGCCCTAACGATGCTGCTGACATCCAGGTAACTTATTAATTTTCGATTATTATTTTTAAATTTGGTCATTATTTGTAATTGATTAGTGATTGTTTTTGTTACATCAATTATATGTTTAATAATGTTAATGACGTTAAAAATTTATTTGGTTAATCTTTTTTAAGGGTGCGGTCGACCGACCAAGGAGGGATTGTCGTCCGGGTAAATATCAGCAATTTCCCTGGACCCAACAAGGACCCACTACAATCCTCCCTAAAAAACGTGGAGCTAGGGCTAAACTAACAAAGAGTACGGCAACAATTCCACGATTTAACCTAGAAGAATTACCGGTTGATGATGATGTTACCTGTGTTGGTACATCTGTTGGCTCACCTTTGAATATTCCTAATGTTGATCCTACAAAGGTACTACTTAAAATGTTTTAAATTTATTAACATTTATTTTATATAATTAACAAACTTGTAACGATATTGTATATTTTTTTCTTAGGTAAGGCGCAATAACTATCCAAGTTTTGAGGAATTTCTCATGTACCCGTATGGGATATACCTTGACTGCCATCCAAAGGGTTGGGTGGTAGAACCTATGTTCTTTCAACATCTACTTCCGGATTTATACAGGATGGGTAATGATCCGGGTCCAGAGGATAAACGTGGTTGGTTGTCTGACGATGTAAGTGTATTATTTTAAATTGTTAGAGGTTTAGATTATTTAAGTTTCAAGAACATTAAATGATTTAGTTTAATCTTTTGAATCAGCATATGAATTGTTGGATAGAGCTATTAATCAGAAAAAGGGTAGACAACCAACCATGGACAGTGGCTAAATCATGGACTGCATCTGTGTTCCCGACCGAAAATGGTAACGTGTCCATGCTTTCGATTAATCCGTCGCTGAGGGGAACATTGGATGGTAGCACACGTCCATACCCGTCATGGGATGTTGTACGTTGGGTAAGTAAAGATCTTTCAATATATATTTGTTTTGTATAAATTACTCTTTACTAGACTATGTAATTGTGTATACATAAATAAATTTTATATGTAGGTGTTGATGCCGATGAATCCGACACAGAATCACTGGGTGACAGCAATTATTGATTTACATGATTCCAGTTTATTGGTACTCGACTCTATGCACAGCATGGAACGTTGTCAACAAATAAGAAAGTATGTATTGGATTTTACCGAAGTTGTGAACAAGTTTTTAGAAGAGCAAGGACATTTCACCAGGACAGGACGTGGACACTACAACTTCGAATTACATTACAACAACGTACCATATGTAGTCCCACAACAAGGAAATTCAATGGATTGTGGAGTAATCACATGTTGGCTAATACATGAGTTTGTTACGGGTAGATGGCCACCACAATTTGATATTAAGAATGTTGATGGCTTTTTCTCCAATATTAGATGTAATCTTGGTAGCATGTTTTACAACAGTAGGTGTGAGGACACTAGTTTGTGTGGATATGATTAATTAAGATGTTGTTAGTTGTACAGTTTAACTAGTATGTAATGCTATTCTATGTTGAAGTATTTTTTTTCAACTTTTATTTGATATATTTTTGAAGCATTTATTCAAGTATTATTCGACTACATAAAGACACAATACAATAACCGTACATAGACACGAAACAATTAAACCAGAGGACGATGTGTTTCATAAACACTACATACACAATATTAAACATAAACATAGGGCATGAATACGTAAATATTCATCCACTAAAAACGGTATCCTTGTCGAAAACTTCAACCAAGTTCCTAGCAGGCGGTGATGATTTTGAGGTAAAGACCGAAACATTACGAAGTACCAAAACAGCTCCGACTTTGAGATAGTCTTTGGGACCCTTGTCTTCTGCAAGGACTTTGTGATGAATTGTACCAGACATAGTCCCTGTCGGATCTTTTAGTGTACATGTAAGGTCACCCAGTATGTTAGGAGTACAAGACTTGATAACAGCTACAACAAGTTCAAGTTTCCCTTTTACGCAATGCTTCTTTATATCCCCAAAACAGCCAGTTACGATGACACCTTGAGAATTAAACACCTTATGAATCGCGCTCAACCATGGCCCACTAGTAAAATGTTCATCCTCAGTGACATCCTCGTGTAACACCCCAACCCGACAAGGGCAAAGATGTCACAAATATATGGCTTCATATCAGAACAAACATAACATTCAATAACAAAACAACGGAAGTCTTAACATTAATCCAAAATAAGTCAACATGACTTATACCAAATGCAAGACAGAAATAACTGAAGTACAAAAATCCAATATTCAAATGCCTAAACAATGGCATATCAAAATAAATAGAAATCCAAATGGTAAAGCTAAAAACACTAAGGTCAAAACTCCAAATCAGATTGCTCTCATCCCAAAGCTAAAACCCAGCTTCCTAGCTTAAGTACCTGCCGCAGGAAAAGAAATGCGGCTGAGCTACGAGAGCTCAGTGAACAGATATATAGATAAACAGAAACGATAACAAATAGCAGTACAGAACGAATCAGGAAAACAGATCATACAGATACAGAATCAAAGTGAATGAATAGGAAAGGTAATAAGGAACATGAAAAGAAATGAAAAGAGATAATGAAACAAATCAGGTTTAAGGAAAACAGAAATCCATCACGAGCCCAGATAACAGATAATATCATATAATATAACAAACCTGTGCAGAGTGGCCAACTCCCAGATAATGTGAGTGACGTGTATCGCACACACCATCAGTCACCAGATATAATAATAAACAGATAACATAAATATAAACATATATCAGATAACAGATAACAGAATCAGAACTAGGATGCATCCATGCGCCCCCTGTGGCCAGAAACTCCTTAACACACCAGATAAAATAAATCAGGGACGGAACAGGTCATCACTCTCCTGCCCTAGAGTCATGTCAAAGGTGCATCAATGACATGGACATGAAACCCTCATGCCTAGTGATTGGCTCGGATATCAAACTGTAGGGCAGAGGTCAGAGGTCAAATGAACTATCAAAATCAGAATGTCATATCTTAAGGGTACATGGCAAAAAGGTTCATATTAAAGTCCAGAAATATCAAAGGTTCAAATCAGAGTTTAAACAAAGGTTCAGAATAGCAAATCAAAGCAGAAGGTTCAAACAAAGATTCAAGATAGACAGATCACAACAGAGATACACAAACAGAGGGAACATAGCAGTGGTATGGGGAATCCTAATAAGGAAATGAAATACTGAGAGCGAAGGGAAAGAAACACCCTTACTGAAATAGGGCAGAATATCTGTACCTTATTAGCACAGCAGAAATCAGACAAACAAACACAGAAATGAAGCTCAAGACTTCTCCTTCTTCACACCTAAGGAAGAGGAAGACAGAATTACTACAGTTCCTTATTCAGATTATTCCTCTTTGTTTATCTCATCATTTTATGTACTTTCTATTTTTAGTATCTTTCCAGATTTAGTAAACTTCCATAATTAACAGGCTTTCAGAATTAACATATCTTATCATTACAAATTAGGTTGAACCTTCATTCAGAGCTTATTATGGAATAACAGTACATTTTATCATGTTACAGAAGTTTAGGGTTTTAAATGACAATTATACAAAGTTTAGGGTTTTAAGTGCAACTTCATTAATTTACAAGGTCATTATTGAAAATACCTTAAGTTACAGAATTATACGCTTATTTAATTCAGAATTTCATTCCATACCCTTAAGTTTCACAATTTACAGATTACACCCCTTTAGTTTCATAATTTACAAAATCAACCTTATAATTACATATTTTACAATTTAAACCCTACAACATCCATAATTACCAACCAAGCATATTATATTTCATATTTACAGAATATATCCTCAGAATTTAGTACTTTACATATTTGACCCCTCAGAATTCAGAATTTACATATTTAGCCCTTTAAGTTTACAAAACATATATATTAAATCATAATTACACAACAATTACATAATTAGCCCAAAAATCCTCAAAATTACCCAACAACCTTTTTATATCAGTATTAACACAAAACAACTTCAGAATTCCAGATTTACACTTTTGGTCCCTCACTTTTAATTAATTTCCAAACAAAACCCTAATTTCCCATTAATTCATTATTATGCAAAATTTACACTTAGGACCCCAAAGTTATATTTTTCCCACATTCTTACAGATGTATATGATCTTACAAAAATATCCCAGAAGTTTCAAACTTGGCAAAACAGGTCCTTATGAAATTAACTTCAAATCGGTACACCTTTTTACAAACAATTAGAAACCCTACCATGCACCAATCATTGAACCATCATTTAATCATTATTAAAACAACATTAATGACCAGATTCATGCCCAAGAAAACAAACCCTAGATCCCACGATTTTTATTCTATTTGTTTCTTTGATTTTCTAAAATCCGGTTTTACAATAATTAACCACATCAAATTTAAGCTTCTAAAAATCAAAACCATATTTTTCCCAGATCATATAACTTATAAGGAACCCACGAAAAATAGTGAACATGCCCAGAAAATTCGTTTAACATATATTGCATAATTACGTATGTTTTAAATACTATAATTACAACGACTTGATTTAGGCCATTATAATTCGATCCATTATTTTTCCCAGGTCTAATACATCATAAGAGGTCTAAATAAAATAGCCATCATGCCCAGAAATTCGGATTTCATATATTTGCAATTTACGTGTTCTATAGCCATTATATTATCAAACGCATAGAATTAGCATGCATGGATCGTTTTATACATTTTATCTGAGTTATATATCATCTAAACATCACTGGAAAAATGCCACATTAATTTTATCACGTTTGGTTAAGGTGCACGAATTATTACCTTGATTTAGTGTTAATCGACAAGAATTTTAGAACAAGAACAAACCGGTGAGAAAACGCAGCAACTACCAATTTTCCTAGCTTCCTTGTACTCCCAATAACACCAGAAAAATGCTTGATTAAACCCAGAATTCGTGTGGTGGCCTTGGTGGAATTAATTTGGATCGCTTAGGGTTTTAGGATAAAAGTCGGTATTGTTTTTGAGATAGAAAATAAAAGATATGTTTTAATATGGTGGAAACCGACTAAGGGGGGGCATAATCTCTGTATTTTAGGCCCATGATATCACTAATTATTTTGGGTTGATTTGCATATTATTTCCTTAATTTATTTAGCATATAATCTAATTAAAAGAAAATAAAACATTATGTTATTTACTTTGTAATTTTCGGAACATGTAAAATAAATGTGTAAGTTAATTTTTAAATGTCTAAAATGATGTAACATTGTCTCATAAATTTATTCGTTTCAGATATAATTCGATTTCAGATGTTTTGGAATTATTTCGGAATCTT
Organism: Artemisia tridentata subsp. tridentata; assembly: GCA_021014915.2. NCBI lineage: Eukaryota > Viridiplantae > Streptophyta > Magnoliopsida > Asterales > Asteraceae > Artemisia > Artemisia tridentata. The sequence continues at coordinate 1,761,965 of CP139505.1, read as the reverse complement.
ATAAGTTGTTTTATAAGGTTTAATGTATATAATGTAAGGTTTTATATTATCAGGGGTAATTTGGTAATTTTACGGGTTATCTGAATTTCAGGTATTACAATGTTCATCCTCAGTGATATCCTCGTTTACTTTCGCTATATATTCTTGTGTTGGCACAACACAATATTCGGGGCCACCCTCTCTGATGTCTGCATTTTTGCGAAGAATGGCTTGTTGAAGAATACCAGCCGGACCAGGTATTATCCAATCCTGGTCGCTCATAGATGTTGAAGAACCTGCAACATTATGTGTTGGGGCGTATGTTGCGTAATTTTTTGGTTTGGGTGGAACGAATTGGGAATTTTGATATCCGGTTTTGTTTTGTTGGGACATTGTCTGAATTTTTAAATTTTTGTAGAGAGTAGAAATGTGAATATCTGGATGTGTTTAAAGAAATGGAACTAAACACAAGTATTTATAGGAGAAATTTAATAGATATGTTTAATTACGGCATGCACTTGTCAAATCAATGTCATATTTCGCGTAATTAATTATACGTACCCGTATGTGTCATGCAATTGTCAAATCAATGTCATAAAATTTTCTATTCTATGTCATATTTCGCTTAATGATATACACGTACACGAACCTCTCATTTCAAATTGTCACATCCTTGTCACATTTGCGTAATTATTGTTGTCACATTTTTTTTGCAGCATCGTCTCCTTATATTTAGTGTTTGTGGTATATTTCTTGAATATCAAACACTTTCATCCATATCAAATACTAAAAATGACTTCAGATTTTCAAATATGTTTAATTACGGCATGCACTTGTCAAGTCAATGTCATATTTCGCGTAATTAATTATACGTACCCGTATGTGTCATGCAATTGTCAAATCAATGTCATAAAATTTTCTATTCTATGTCATATTTCGCTTAATGATATACACGTACGCGAAACTCTCATTTCAAATTGTTAATTACGGCATGCACTTGTCAAGTCAATGTCATATTTCGCGTAATTAATTATACGTACCCGTATGTGTCATGCAATTGTCAAATCAATGTCATAAAATTTTCTATTCTATGTCATATTTCGCTTAATGATATACACGTACGCGAAACTCTCATTTCAAATTGTTAATTACGGCATGCACTAGTCAAGTCAATGTCATATTTCGCGTAATTAATTATACGTACCCGTATGTGTCATGCAATTGTCAAATCAATGTCATAAAATTTTCTATTCTATGTCATATTTCGCTTAATGATATACACGTACGCGAAACTCTCATTTCAAATTGTCACATCCTTGTCACATTTGCGTAATTATTGGTCACATTTTTTTTGCAGCATCGTCTCCTTATATTTAGTGTTTGTGGTATATTTCTTGAATATCAAACACTTTCATCCATATCAAATACTAAAAATGACTTCAGATTTTCAAATATGTTTAATTACGGCATGCACTTGTCAAGTCAATGTCATATTTCGCGTAATTAATTATACGTACCCGTATGTGTCATGCAATTGTCAAATCAATGTCATAAAATTTTCTATTCTATGTCATATTTCGCTTAATGATTATACACGTACGCGAAACTCTCATTTCAAATTGTTAATTACGGAATGCACTTGTCAAGTCAATGTCATATTTCGCGTAATTAATTATACGTACCCGTATGTGTCATGCAATTGTCAAATCAATGTCATAAAATTTTCTATTCTATGTCATATTTCGCTTAATGATATACACGTACGCGAAACTCTCATTTCAAATTGTCACATCCTTGTCACATTTGCGTAATTATTGGTCACATTTTTTTTGCAGCATCGTCTCCTTATATTTAGTGTTTGTGGTATATTTCTTGAATATCAAACACTTTCATCCATATCAAATACAAAAAATGACTTCAGATTTTCAAATATGTTTAATTACGGCATGCACTTGTCAAGTCAATGTCATATTTCGCGTAATTAATTATACGTACCCGTATGTGTCATGCAATTGTCAAATCAATGTCATAAAATTTTCTATTCTATGTCATATTTCGCTTAATGATATACACGTACGCGAAACTCTCATTTCAAATTGTTAATTACGGCATGCACTTGTCAAGTCAATGTCATATTTCGCGTAATTAATTATACGTACCCGTATGTGTCATGCAATTGTCAAATCAATGTCATAAAATTTTCTATTCTATGTCATATTTCGCTTAATGATATACACGTACGCGAAACTCTCATTTCAAATTGTCACATCCTTGTCACATTTGCGTAATTATTGGTCACATTTTTTTTGCAGCATCGTCTCCTTATATTTAGTGTTTGTGGTATATTTCTTGAATATCAAACACTTTCATCCATATCAAATACAAAAAATGACTTCAGATTTTCAAATATGTTTAATTACGGCATGCACTTGTCAAGTCAATGTCATATTTCGCGTAATTAATTATACGTACCCGTATGTGTCATGCAATTGTCAAATCAATGTCATAAAATTTTCTATTCTATTTCATATTTCGCTTAATGATATACACGTACGCGAAACTCTCATTTCAAATTGTTAATTACGGCATGCACTTGTCAAGTCAATGTCATATTTCGCGTAATTAATTATACGTACCCGTATGTGTCATGCAATTGTCAAATCAATGTCATAAAATTTTCTATTCTATGTCATATTTCGCTTAATGATATACACGTACGCGAAACTCTCATTTCAAATTGTCACATCCTTGTCACATTTGCGTAATTATTGGTCACATTTTTTTTGCAGCATCGTCTCCTTATATTTAGTGTTTGTGGTATATTTCTTGAATATCAAACACTTTCATCCATATCAAATACTAAAAATGACTTCAGATTTTCAAAAATTCAAATGTGTTTTACATTTTGATAATTCCGAACGAGGTGTGATTATGTATACTAATATCAGTTACTCATGGTTAGATGAAACTGTGCGTTCTAAGTTCAAGTTGGATCCCAGTGTTCGGCTTAATTTCAAATTTTCGCACCCCTCATTTGATGTTCGAATGGATATCACTGACGATGATGAGGTAACTTTCTTTGCTGAACACGCTGCATCGAGTCAAGAAATGCCGCATCTTTATGTCACTAAAACGAAAGAATGTGATGAAATGGCATATTTTAGCTCAAACCAAGAAAACCCGACATTTTATAACTTTTTTGAAACAAACACTAACAAAGAAATCGGGTATTCTGGTTATGAAGGCAACTCGGGTTTTAAAGATGAGGCCAATTTTTTAAATGAGGGCCCATCAAAAAAATTTGAATCAAATGATAATGCGATTTTTGAATCCGGTTTTAAAGATGAGGCAAATTTCACAAAACCGAATTCATCATTTGCTTTCGGGTCAGATGACGATAAGAATGATGATGAAGATGTTGAAGATGATGGTGTTGTTGGGAAAAGCGAGAACCCAAAACCAACCCATCATAAGTGGAAAAATATTTTTTCGCTCATGCCTGACGTTCTAGAAACACCACTTTACCAGTCCAAACAAATAATTTCAAACCAAAATAATATTGATACAAATTTTTTCAAGGGAAGGTTTTTTGACACAAGAGATGACTTAGACAAAGCACTTAGGATGAAATGTTTAGAAGAAGGTTAACAGTTTTTAGTCGAAAGGGCAGAACCTATAAGATATTATGTTAAGTGCTATCATTTTAACGACTGTAAATGGAGAATTAACTCTAGACGCGTGGGAGGTACATCAGTGTTTGAAGTTACAAGTTTGAATGATAATCACACGTGTGATAAAACTCAAACATATCCTAACCATCGAAATGCAACTAAAAATGTTATTGGTCACATTTTTAGTGAAAAGTTGAAAGATGCTAGAAGAGATTTAAAACCAAAAGATATGCAAAGAGACATGTTAACGCAATATAAAATTAGTATATCTTACCACCAAGCCTGGAGCGGAAAGGATTATGGGTTACAAATGATTAGGGGTTCACCTACAGAATCATTTCAAATGTTGCCGTATTATTGTCACAACCTAGTAAAAAAAAACCCAGGCACTATCACACGTATCAAGACAAATGAAGAAGGAGTTTTCGAGATGTTATTCGTTGCCATTGGTGTTTCGGTAAGTGATTCTGATTTTCATGATTGGTTTCATTGTATTCAATTTAGGGTAGGTTTACATAGTTTAATGTGTATTCAATTTTGTTATTCAGATTCGAACTTTCTTACTCCATCTCCGACCACTGCTTATAGTTGACGGGGCACATCTGAAGGGCGTGTACAAAGGAACAAATTTGTTAGCAGTAGGCATGGATGGAAACAACCAAATTGTGCCTATTGCTTACGGTATATGCAGAGGGGAAACTGGTGAATGTTGGTCATGGTGGTTTTCATGCCTTAAAGAATGCATAGGCGATAGACAGGATTTGGTTATCATATCTGATAGGCATCCTTCTATTGCGTTAGCTGTACGAAATGAATACCCATTGGCGTTTCATGGTATTTGCTGTCGTCATCTAATGATGAACCTGAAGTTAAAAAGAGACTCAACAAAGGCGCTATTTTGGAGGATATGCAAAGCGTATACACCTGACGAATTTGATAGTAAGATGCAAATATTGCTGTCTATTCAGCCTGAGGCGTACCACAAGCTAATAGAAGCGGGTGTTCACAGATGGTCCAGAGCATATTGCCCACTAACTCGCTACAATTACTGTACATCTAACAGCGTCGAGTCTGTTAATGCTTGTACCGTAAAATCTAGGAAGCTGCCTATAACAATGCTGACCGAGCAATATCGAAAAATGGTGCAAGACTGGTATTTTAAACGGCGACAAGTTGCTGGTATTTATTGTCAAACAGAATATATTTATACTTTTAATATTTATCTTTAATATAAAGTCACTTCTTAGAGCCTTGTTGTTTATGCAGAAAAAATGAAGTATGAAATAACTGATTGGGCAACCCATAAAGTGGAAAAGAGAAAAATCAAAAGCGCAACCTGGAATGTATACGGGGTTAACCAAGATCGGTTCCAGGTTGTTGATGGGAGATACAACCGGGAAGTGAACTTAGCGTCTAGGACATGTGATTGCCGCAAATGGCAGCTTTCCGGTATACCTTGTGGTCATGTTATTGCTGTGAGTAGATTTTTGGGTCAAACCAATTGTCTCCAGTACGTTCAGGACTGGTTTAAAAAAGCAAAATACCAAGCCACATATGCAGAGGCAGTGAATTTTGTTGGAGAGTTTCACGAATGGGAGTATCCAACACATATACAACCTATCACTCCTCCACGAATGGACAACCCACAACCCGGGCGACCAAAAAATACTAACCGTATACCATCCCAGGGTGAGGAACCAAGGGTAAGACATTGTCGTAGGTGCGGTGAAGCTGGACACACACGTGGGCAATGCAAGCAACCGTTCGTCCCTGATGAAATGTTAAACAAAAGAAAACAGTATCCTAGAAAGAAAAAATCCGTTACGGACCAACAACAAACTACTCCTTTATTCGACTCATACCCAAATCAAACTGATCATCACACCGTTCCTACTTATCACACATACCCATCGCATGAGTTTGGACATAACACATTACCAACACAACCATACAATCCAAATTTTTACACAACAGGCCAGTATGACCAAGGGCAAGCAAGTAATGAACAACATGCTCATCATAACCCGGCACACGGCTCTGAAAAATATAACTCCCAACCATACCCCTCCCAACCATACCCCTCGCATGAGTTTGGACATAACACATTACCAACACAACCATACAATCCAAATTTTTACACAACAGGCCAGTATGACCAAGGGCAAGCAAGTAATGAACAACATGCTCATCATAACCCGGCACACGGCTCTGAACAATATAACTCCCAACCATACCCCTCCCAACCATACCCCTCACAACATTTAAATGATCTAAACACTCAACAGTCTAATAATAGTTGGTTTAACTTGTTTGGTTAGTAACCAGTTTGCACTTTTTACTCATGTTCAAAAAAGTTATTTGACTAATTTGTTGTTATGGGTGTTCTGTTGCCTTTATTGTCGTGTTATGCTTTTCATTGTCCATCGTCCAAGTCACAGTAAGACTAATTTGTAATTCTATCTATGTTCTAATAGTAATGTCCTATTATGCTTTCAAATTTCTATTATCCAATTCTCGATGATATCATTTTCTTTATATGTTTTCAGCTTTAATGTAAAAATAGTATTAAATTGATTACTCGTAAATCACTTCTGACAAAGAAATGACAACTCACCTTTGTGGTATCTATATATATATTCTTGGGTTATGTGGTATCAAGTTATCAATACCAATTGTGTCTTCTTTCATTCACCAAATGTCAACATCTAATAACCATACATTCGAATTCACTATCAACTACAACGGAAAATTTATACTTAACCCACTAACATATGAAGGTGGTTCACACTTGAATATTATTGTTCCACAATTTGATTTTAAAGATATGGTTACCTATCTGAAGAGAAAATTACCGTCAATGGTCCAAAGTCTATATTACATGTTGCCACAAAACAACACGTTAAATGGTATGAAAGAAATTAAAAGCGATTATGATATTGATGTTATGTATGACTTCGCAAATGTTGCAGGAAAGATCCAAATTTTTGTTTCTGACAATCGCGAAGATCTAACCACAATATTGATTCCAGATGATGGTTGTTTGGAAGAATCATTTGCATGTGTAATTTCAGAAGAAACAAAATTAAAACGTGAAGAGCGTGTCCGATATCTACATCAAATGGTAAAGAAAAAGAACAAACGTGAAGAGCGTGTCCGGTTTAACATTGAACGAAAGAAAAAAAAAAACCTACGACGCCGTATTCACAAACCATTTTCAATTTTTATTGTTCACAATAATGGTCAACTGGTTTGCAATGAAGGAAAGCTGGAGTATGTAAACGGTTGGAAGATGAACATCAATATTCCAAGAATGAAGCTGGATGAGCTGAAACAATACTTGTCTAACATTCTCGATACAAAGATTCATGCTCTTTATTACGAAGTTCCGCACACTGGGTATTCAATCACCGTCAAGCTAAGAAACAACTATGATATGCATGTGATGTTTGATATTTCAGCATCACAAGGCGGCCAGTTGGAAGTTTACATTGACCATTGCGGTGTCAGTTTTATTATTGAAAAGCATGTATGCCCAAATGTTGCTTTGGCAAAAATGATGGATCATGTGATAACAGACTACACCAGTGAAAACGAAGACGGAAAAAAAATCATAGGACAATCAAATTACACTTTCGATCAAATGGTTGAATGGGCGGAACAAGAACACTTTGAGAATGAGGAAGCTAAAGCAGATGAACGTCATAGAGCCCTATGGAAAAATCGTTTCAATTATTAACAATATCAATCAATAAGTGTCTTGTATGCTTTAAGAATTTCATCTTTATATGATTTTTGTTATCAGTGTTTCAATAAACATTACCATAAGTTTCCAAATTAAACATTTATTCAAATAAGAGTAGAAACGTTCATTAATAAAATACAAACCAGTTAACACAAAACAAGATAAGCGCAATCATCTTATTTGTTGGGTTGAACAACATACAATTGTGCCACCCCAGCAGTAGCAGTACAAGCACATTCAACAAAAAACATTACTTCATCATCCTCAGTAATGTCAATACGATAGTTAAACGAAGCCAACTTACAGGACAAATTAATCGGAATATTTGGATCTAAATTGAATTTCTTCAACACCAACCCAACTAGCCCTGCGTACGTCAAATCATTATACATAATGACACCTCGATGCTGATCATCATAATGTAACACACATTTAAACTTCTTAATGTTAGAATCCATGGCACTGTTAAGAGAAGTAACAAATATGTGAAGAAATCAAATCATAGCTAGCTTATATAGCAATAATTGAGGTCAGACAACTTTTTAAAGGTTCTGAACAATGAAATGACAACTCACTGACAATGTCGCGTATGCTTAAAATTATACACGAAATATGACACTTTGAAATGAAAACTCACTGACAATGTCGCGTACGCTTAAAATTTTACACGAAATATGACACTTTGAAATGACAAGTCCCTGAAAATGTCCTGTACAATTAAAATATATGATTTGACTACACAATGACACATATACACTTTGTGAGTACCATTATGCATTTGTTACGGCTATAAATACCCTTTTTATTATGTCTCTAAAAGAGGATCACAAAACACAAGCATTCCACACATAAATCAAACACCGGAGTGTTTTGTGGGGAAGGTGGTGTGTTGTAAGGCTATACGCAGTGGGTCGTGTTTTATCGATCGTGGACACAAAAAAATGGCTTGTAACCTTCCACACACTATCAAACAAGTTCAAAACTATGTCAAAAAACAAGTGGAAATAGATGACAAGGAACGCCAAGATGCAATTGTCGAAGTTATTAAGAAGTTTGAGCTGGCGAAGTTACGCAAACAACGCCTGAGAACACGATACGCAGCTTGCAAAGATATCTCTGTCGAGAGAAAATATGTGATCGACCAGTTTTTGGACGATGAGTATCGCAAAGACGCTGATGTTGTTGAAACATTGTGGGGTTGTGTGCAGAAGATAGAGAACGAGAAATCCAACAAGATACGTTGGAGTTTTGAGGAGAATGTGGCAGCTGCTGATGCACCACAACAACAACAACAATTTGTGCAAGGTGCATCAAGTTCATCTGCACCAAGGGTTGTTGAACCACAACTACCGCAACCTCATCTTGATAACTTTCAGCCATGTTTTGAGGAGAATGTGAAACCTGATGATGATTGGAACTCTGAGGACGACCGGGAGCTGAGCAGGATGGAAGCTGAGTTGGAAGCAGAGAGGTTTGCGAGCTTTGATCCGTATGACGACGGTTTCCGCTCCGACAACTCGCAGACCTGGGATCACCCAGATTATAATTGAAGTTTTAGTTTTTAAATTATTATTGTAATGTTTTAATTTCTGTTTATCTAACGTTTATGTTTTTATTACGCTTAAAAAAATTTACATTTGAATTATGAATATCATGTAATGTCTACGTTTAATTTTTAGTTGTTTAATTCCGTATCGTTTCGTTTATGTAATGTTTACGTTTTATTAATAAAATTTGTGTTTGTGTTAAAAGATGTTTTTTTTTTTTTTTAAATAAAATAAAGGAAGATGATACAATATGGGTTGCCACTGATCTGATAACCCACCAAAAAAAACCCTAATATCACACGAAAGAAACCCTAAAAATTTTTCAGACACGATAATTAAAAAACTTTATGCATGTCGCGTATATATATATATGTCGCGTATATATATACGCGACATGTATAAATTTTTTTTTTTTTTTTGGTCCCGAGCTTCGTAACGTAACACGTGGATGTCAAGCATGTCGCGTATATGTTTAAGCGACATGTTGGGGTATATGAGAAAACGGCGGTATCTTGGGGTATATTGAGGAACAACGAGTTGAAATATGTTATGTGGGTAATTTTCGCTATCTAGAACATATATGGAAAATTATATATATATTTTGTAAAATCAGCTTAGTAATTTTTTTTCTATCTTTTGAATTTATATGGATAACTAGTAAATTTTTCGCGCTTCGCGGCGGACCAAAAAATTAAATAAAAGCATCATATTTAACAGAAAAAATAAATGAAAATGACGTAGACTCGAATACGGGCTAACACTTAAAAAAAAAATTGTTACAGCCTAAAAGACAATAACATTTCAAAAAATATCATACATTTAAAAGCAAAAATACCATCAAAACCAAAGAAAAAAAACCCATCAAAATCAAAAAGCAAGAAAAAAGAAAAAACCATCAACCAAAAAGAAAAAAAGAAATGAAAAAAAATGTGAGAAAATATTACTGTCTAAAAGAATATAACACGCCTAAAAATTTTATAGAGTTAAAACCAAATATACCATCAAAACCAAAGAAAGAAAAAACCTTTAAATCTAAAAAGAGAAAAACAAAAAGAAAAAAAAAAACATGACTTAAACAAAAAAAATAATTAAAATGAAAAAAGGAAGAAGGAAAAAGTCTAGCAGATCTCATGTGTTACTATTCTTAAGGCCTTTGATAAATGTATATATATAATAATTAGTTGACAAGTGTAATCCTTTAAAAAAAATTTCTCCAATTTATCGTTTGAGTTTACAAGTGTGATGATCAATTTGTTAAAAAGATGATTAGACTAATTTTTTTAAGAAGATATATCATTTTCGTTAGTATATGGCTTGTAAGTTTTACTCGTAACTTTTAATCTTAAAACTCTAGTATCTAAAGTATATTTTGCTCGTAGTAATTTACGCTCTCTTTTTCTCTTTTTCCTGAATGACTAAAGATTACATATATATAGCTATAACTACCAGGCCAATCACCATTTGGTGTCGACATGAATTGAAGCATAATCAGAGAACATTGTATTCACGATTGTGTTTCTTGTAGGATGTATTTGCTGCTGGAACTGATACTACATATGCAAGTCTTGTTTGGTCAATTAGCGAGCTGATAAGGCATCCAAGGGTAATGAAAAAACTACAACAGGAAGCAACCGAAATAGCCCAAGGGGGGTCTATGATTTCTGAGAAGGATTTGGAGAAAATGCACTGCCACCATCAAAGAGACCTTCCGCTTGTATCCTCCACTCCCACTACTTATTCCTCGAGAATCAATGCATGATGTCAAACTATTGGGGTTCGACATTCCGGCAGGCACACAAACGATTGTCAATGCTTGGGCTATAGGAAGAGACCCTGCCTTATGGGAAGAGCCAGAGGAATTTCGGCCAGAAAGGTTCTTGAACAACTCTATCGACTATAAAGGGCTTCATTATGAGTTGCTTCCATTTGGTTCTGGACGAAGAGGGTGTCCCGGAATTCAGTTTGCTACAGTTATGTACGAGCTTGCATTAGCTAATGCATGTGATATATAAGTTCAATCTGGAGTTGCCAAATGAAAATGTAGACAAGGATTTGGACATGAGTGAGACAAATAGCATTACATTGCATAAGAAGTCTCATTTACTTGTTAAGGCAACTCCTCGTTTTTAGTAGTTATTTTTTATATGTAACTTCCAGTAATCGATCATAAACATCTACCAGGAGCGAAAAACTGGTGTAATAATGATAGTTTCTCTATTTCATAAAGCAACATTCCAAATGTTTTAGCACTGTTTTAAAAACCCGGTTTGAACCGACCGATCAGAGCGGTTCAATGTGATTGTTAGCATTTTGTTCTTTTAAACAACATTGTGTGCTTCTAATAAGCTTTGATTATTTTAGTTTATGGTAAGATTTTGTCAAAATCATCCAAACCCTATGTACGTAAATCAAAATGACTATTTCTTATGTCTCTATTTCATAAAGCATATACATTTACAAGTGTAGAAAAACTAACAAAATGTTATGCGTTTTTCAAAAGTACAATGATGTGTAAAAATAACATATTTCTTGTAGAATCAGAACACACTGTTTCTTTTTGTTGCTTCATGTAAAGCATAATCACATAACATTAGATATTGTGTTTCCTGTAGCCTGTAGGATATCTTTGCTGCGGGAACCGAAACTATATATGCCAGTCTTGTTTGGTCACCTAATAAGACATCCACGGACCATGAAAAAGGAAATAGCTGAATTAGCACAAGGGAGATCTATGATTTTGGAAAGGGATTTATTGAAGAATATTATGCATTATATATCTTAAAGCCATCATCATAGAGACCTTGCGCTTGTATCCTCCAGGCCTGCTACTTAGTCTTCGAAAATCAATGCTAGATGTCAAACTAATGGGGTATGACATTCCATCAGGCACACAGACGATAGGAAGAGACCCAGTCGTATGGCCGCGAAGAACCAGAGAATTTGGTCAGAGAGGTTTTTGAAAAACTGTATCGACTATAAAGGGTTTCACTTTGAGATGCTTCCATTTGGTGTTGGGCGAAGAGCAGGGCCAGCTTAACCTTTTTGGTGGTCCAAGCCGGGACCAATTTTGGGGGTCTTTTTTTTTAGTTTTGACAAGGAAGAAGAAGCATGAATATGTTTTTTTTTTTTTTTTTTTTTTGTTTAAATTAATATTGGCCAAATGTTCCATAATAAATAATAAACCTAACAAAGATTTAAACAAAAAATGAGCTGGTTAAGGTGGTATGGGTTCAAAACATGCTCAGATATTTTCCTTTCATTTTTGTTGTTAATGTAATTCTGCATCAAAATAGATTATAAATATATCCTGATGAAATTAATGTAATTTTGCATCAAAACAGATTATAAATATATCCCGATGAAAAACAATTCATATTATTAGATACATTGAGAAACAGAGTTTAGCTTTCCGCACTAATTTGTTGCTTAATGATATTACATGAATCAAAACAAAAAAGATATGAAACTATATATATGATGGTTTATGTGTTCAGTCATTTAGAAAATTCGTACGTTTATTGGTATAACAAAATGCAAGTTTACATAGAATTCGAAGCCACTGATTAAGCCCGAGGACTTGCCACGACCAATAAAGGGAACTTCCTCTGGACTGTGACACCATCTGCCTCAGTCATGTCCAAATCCTCCGGTTTAACTCCATTTGGTAATGAAAGGTTATACTTGTATACAATGTTTGCTAATATAACCTCAATGAGAGTTATACCAAAATAAAGACCGGGGCATCCTCTACGACCAGCGCCAAATGGAAGAAATTCGTAGTGAATTCCTTTATAGTCTATGGTACTATTCAAGAACCTCTCTGGCTTAAACTCCTCAGGCTCTTCCCATGAGGCGGGATCTCTTGCGATTGCCCAAGCATTGATGACCACTTGTGTTTTTGGTGGAATGTCGTATCCCATGAGATTGACGGCTTGTCTTGCTTCTCGAGCAAGAAGTAATGGAAGCGGAGCATGCAACCGCAAAGCCTCTTTCACGACGGATTTAAGGTATTTCATTTCCTCTAAATCCTCCTCCGGAATCATGGGCTTTCCTTGTGCTACCTTTGTTACTTCTTCTTGCAACTTTTTCATTACTCTTGGGTGTTTTGTTAGCTCACTTATCGCCCACTCTAAACTTGAGAATACGGTATCAGAACCAGCAACAAATACATCCTACAAAATGAAAATAAAAAAACATACTGTAGTTTTTAGGTAACTTAAATTGAATTCAACAAGAAGGAAAAGTTATAATGAAGTACGTACAAATGATGAATTTCCTAGAAAGCACATATATATATATTATTATTCTAATGTGTCAAACATATTTTTGTTGACCTTGTTAAATTGTGTGGGGTCTATCTATGAACTATGATAAAACAAAAGTCTAGCATGCTATTTGAAAGGAGGGGATATTCGTATATTTTTTTTGATACATCTACCATATTGCTTCTTTAATAACTTATAAAGTCTGCTGTATAAGTTGTACATTGTGATAGATGTATAAAAAAAAAGTGGTACGAATATCATCTAGAGAAAAAGAACGAATAATCGATAAAAAAATTTAAAAAAAAAGAGCACCACTTTACCCAAAAATAATTTCAGTTCTTAATGAAGGAAAATCACTATCACTTTTTTTTATTTTAAGGTAATTTTAATACTTGCTCAGGACCTCCAAAATCTCATCAAATCTTGGGTACGGTCCTGGGCTATAGTAAGGTATATAAAGCATAACTTAAGCTAAAGAGGAACACAAATTAAGATGGATATATCATACCATAATGACGGCTTTTAGGGTATCATCGCTAAGGCTAAAACCGGCTGCGTTTTCTCTTTGAATATCGGCTAAGATATCAACAAAGTCTTGTGTTTTTTCACCTTGATCATCCTCTCCTGTTTTCTTATGTAGATGTTCTTTGATAACGCCTTCTAGGAAACCATCAAGCTTGTTAAAAATTTCATACGCCTTGCCCTTTAGACCGGTTAATCGATCTATCCATGACAACCAAGGAATGAAGCTGCCAACACAAAAAGTGCCCAACATATTTACAAATTTTTTCAACTTGTTTGTAAATCCTAAGCCTTCATATGTCCTCCCAAAGGCAACCCTGCAAAGTACGTTACTTGCATATATCCCTAGCAATGCACTCATATCAACCGAAGAACCGGGGCTTTCTCCAAGTGCATTAATCACACTACTCGTCTCTTCTTTTCTAACTTTTGAATATGACTTCACTCGCGAATTACTTAGAAGATGGAGTACTACTATGCTCTTTAATTGCCTCCAGTATTCTCCATAACGAGAAAACGCTATGTCTTTAGACTTATAGAATAATATGTCGGGAATACTTAAACTTGGTCGATCAGAGAACGCTAAATCATGCGTTTTCATGATCTCTTGGGCTACTTCAGCAGAGGAAGCGATAAGTGTGGGTACGCTCCCAAGGTGAAGTAGCATGAGTGGACCATATTTTTGGGACAAATCTCGCAAAGAGCGACGTGGGCTCGCACCAAGTTGGTGAAAGTTTCCAATTATAGGAAGTGTTGGGGGAGATGGTGGTGAGCTTTTCTTTGTTTTAGACTGTGAGAACCATTTGAAACTAACAAAAAGGATCAAAGCTCCGAGCAAAAACAGAGAAAGTGGAAAGGTTTGGGAGTCTGAAGAGATCACCATGATGTTTGCGAACTTACAAATTTTGTCAAGAAATATGGCTTATGTTTTGGGACTTATGGAATGGCCATATATATATAGTGTTTTATTCTATACAGTACCCATATTAGATGCAGTACTTTACAGTACCACTCTTAACCAATCAGAATTTAATAAATTACTTTCCATTTATTTAAATCATCTTATTTTCGAAGGGTATTTATGGTATTTTAGTATATCAATAATAAATAAAATATATATCCTAAAAAGATGCTAGAAACCTAGAAACTCACTCCAAAAAACCTGCATTCTCTCATCTCTAGATCTAATATTCAGCCAAAAAAAAAAACTGTCAAAAACTTTCAGCCTCTCCTTTCTAGATCTGCAGCAAGAGTGTACAAGTTGGAATGAATTAATTGCTTTAAACTTCGTACAATTAATTCAAAGTTTGTTGTCTGCTGCTTGAGGTTTGTCGTTTATGGTTTCTATTATCTAATTGGTCGATTATTAAAAGAGGCGTTCGGTTGTAGAAAGAACCTTTATTTTATTGGCTATAATTGGTCAAAGCTTCACGGGTGGCAGACTTTGTCTCCCACTTTTTGTCCCCTATTTTTTTCCTGCACAGCACAGTTTTTGTCAGTTTCTGTTCCGTATTTTTGACAGTTTTAAGCGTTTGACATATTAAACTTTATATTTTCTGTTCCGCACTTTCAGGTTTATAGCTTTTTGATATAAACAAAATTATAAAAATAAAAAAAAAATAAAAAAAAAATAAAAAAAAAAAAAGCCTACAAATGTAGACCCCGGTTTGGTTAAAAAAATAGACCCGGTACTTATAACCCACCCCTTATTTAATTGTTGCTGTGATTTGTTGTTTGATAATTAATTGAAGATTCGTTAAAGGTATAATTATTTTTAGGTATAATTGAAGATTCATTTGAACACTCACCCATGTTAAGTTTAGTTATAAATTACACGTCGAAAATTTTCGTCCATTTTTTTACGTTTTCGGCCGTTTTCATTCATTTTCGTCCGTTTTTAAATGTTTTTGGCCGTTTTCAGACGTTTTCATTGGTTTTTGAATATCACAAGTGATATTATGTGATATTCATAATATCAAAGAATATCAAAGTGATATTCTGAATATCACAAATGATATTCTGAATATCACAAGTGATTTTCTGAATATCACATGTGATATTTTATGATTTTCTGAATGTCACAAGTGATATTCTGAGTACCATAAATTATATTCTGAATATCATAAGTGATATTCTGTGATATTCAGAATATCACAAGTGATTTTCTGAATATCACAAGTGATTTTCAACTAATGTTTTGTAACATGAAAATCACAAGTGATATTCAGAATATCACTCTCACAAGTGATATTCTGAATGTCACAAGTGATTATTAACTAATGTTTTGTAACATGAAAATCACAAGTGATATTCAGAGCATCACAAGTGATATTCAGAAAATCACAAGTGATATTCTGAATCTCAATTGTGATATTCAAAAACGTATAAAAATGGACGAAAACGTAAGAAAACGGACGAAAATGTTAGAAAACGGACGAATACGGACGAAAACGGACGAAAACGTAAGAAAACGGACGAATACGTATGAAACTGGACAAAAACGTGTGAAAGCGTAAAAACACATATGAAAACAGACAAAAACATATGAAAAATGGACGAAAACAAAAGAAAACGGACGAAAACGGACGAAAACGTATGAAAACGAACGAAAACGTAAGAAATCAGATGAAAACGTATGAATATGGACAAAAATGGGCAAAAACGTAAGAAAACAGATGAAAACGTAAAAAAACGTACGAAAACACACGAAAATGTATGAAAGCGTAAAAACACGTCTGAAAACGGATTGAAAGGTATAACTAAGATCGAAAAAGAAAGAAAACGGATGAAAACGTATTAAAACGAACGAAAACGGACGAAAACGAACGAAAACATAAGAAAATAGATGCAAACGTATTAAAACAGACGTAAACGTGCGAAAACGTAAGAAAACGGACGAAAACGTATGAAAACGGACGAAAACGTCTGAAAACAGACTAAAACGTCTAAAAATGGACGAAAACGTATGAAAACGGACAAAAACGGACGAAAACGTATATAAACGGACAAAAACGTATGAAAATGGACGAAAACGTATAAAAACGTTTGAAAATGGATGAAAACGTATAAAAAAGACGAAAACAGACGAAAAGGTTTGAAGAGAGACGAAAACATAGAAAAACAGACGAAAACGCAAGAAAGCAGACGAAAACGTATGAAAGCGAAAAAAAAAAAAAAAAAAAAAAAAAACAAAAAACTTGAATAAAAGAAACGTGAATTATTAAAAAAAATAATAATAATAACTTGAATTAAAAAAAAAAAAAAAAGCTTAAATTAAAAAAAAATGGTGAATTAAAAAAAAAAAAAAAAAAAAAAAAAAAAAAAAAAAGCACAAAAAAATAGAATAATAATTATAATAAGAAAAACAAAAAGACAAAGAAAAAGGCAAAAAAAAAAAAAGAAAAAAAAAAGAAAAGAAAACATGGACATAAGTTTCCATATCATTAGATTAAACTAGTGGATTGTACAGATTTATCCTTTGATAAGCACCAAAATAAAAATAAGCATTTGAATTTTTCTCTTCTTTAATATCTTATTTCATTTTGTACGTTATTAGTCTGAATAAATTGTGTTATGGGCCTATTTTTCAACTTCCTATTACTAATCCAAAGCCGCCCTATCACATCTTGAAGTTTATATGATCAAACTAAATTTGTCAACAAAAAAAGTCTAAAAAGGACTGTAATTTAATAACCGGTCCATTTGGTCAACCAAAAGATTCCAAAAGCTACGCTTTCATTTTCTTCTTCCGTACCCTAAATTTTCCAATTTCTAACATGTGTTCAATGAAATAATAAAATAAAATATTTTGGAATTGTCAGACTTTGAAGTTGTTTAGTATGTTTTGACAACTTTTTCTTTGCTGACGTACCACATATCTTCAATTATACGGGGTAGGTTTCTTTAATTGGAGTCATTTTATTTTGCATACTTTTATTTTGTTGCTTATCAAAAGATAAATTATCACCATCCATCTAGTTGAATCTAATGGTGAGGATTAGCACAAGATTAAATATGAAAACTTAAGGTTTTTTTTTTTTTTTTTTTTTGTCTTTCTTTTTATTATTATTATTCTTATTTTTTTTGTCCTTTTTTCTAATTCATTTTTATTTTTTTTAAATAATTCACGTTTTTTTTTATTCAAGTTTTTTGTTTCTTTCGCCTTCATACGTTTTCGTCTGTTTTCATACGTTTTCATACGTCTTTCTCTGTTTTCGCACGTTTTCGCCCGTTTTCTTACGTTTTCCCCCGTTTTCATACATTTTCGTCCGTTTTCATACGTTTTCGTCCGTTTTCTTACGTTTCCGTCCGTTTTCTTACGTTTTCGCCCGTTTACACCCGTTTTCATACGTTTTCGTCTGTTTTCTTACGTTTTCGTTCGTTTTCATACGTTTTCGCCCGTTTTCATACGTTTTCGTTCATTTTAATACGTTTTCATCAGTTTTCTTTAATTTTCGTCCATTTTTCATACGTTTTCATCCGTTTTTAGACGTGTTTTTACGCTTTCATATATATTCGTTCGTTTTCTTACGTATTCATCCGTTTTCTTACGCTTTCGTCCCTTTTCATACGTTTTCGCCCGTTTTCATCCGTTTTGATACGTTATTGTCCGTTTTCATACGTTTTCGCCCATTTTTGCCGGTTTACGTCCGTTTTCATACGTTTTTGTTTGTTTTCTTACGTTTTTGTTCGTTTTCATACGTTTTCGTCCGTTTTCGTTCGTTTTAAAACGTTTTCATCCATTTTCTTCCGTTTCGTCCATTTTTCATACGTTTTCGTCCGTTTTCAGACGTGTTTTTATGCTTTCATACGTTTTCGTCCGTTTTCATACATATTCGTCCGTTTTCTTACGTTTTCATCCATTTTCTTTTGCTTTCGTCCGTTTTCATACGTTTTCGGCTGTTTTCTTACGTTTTCGTTTGTTTTCAAACGCTTTCGTCCATTTTCATCTTTTTTTTTGTTTTCGTCCATTTTTCATACGTTTTCGTCCTTTTTCATACGTGTTTTCACGCTTTCATACGTTTTCATTCATTTTCATAAGTATTCGTCCGTTTTCTTACGTTTTCGGCCGTTTTAATTCATTTTCGTCTGTTTTTAAATGTTTTTTGTCGTTTTCAGACGTTTTCATTGGTTTTTGAATATCACAAGTGATATTATGTGATATTCAACATATCAAAGAATATCAAAAGTGATATTCTGAATATTACAAATGATATTCTGAATATCACAAGTGATTTTCTGAATATCACATGTGATATTCTATGATTTTCTGAATATCACAAGTGATATTCTGTGATATTCTGAGTACCACAAATGATATTCTGAATATCATAAGTGATATTCTGAATATCACAAGTGATTTTCAACTAATGTATTGTAACATGAAAATCACAAGTGATATTCAGAATATCACAAGTAATATTCTGAATGTCACAAGTGATTTTTAACTAATGTTTTGTAACATGAAAATCACAAGTGATATTCAGAATATCACAAGTGATATTCAAAAATGTATAAAAACGAAAGAAAATGTAAGAAAATGGACAGACGAAAACATAAGAAAACGGAAGAATACTTATGAAAACGGACGAAAACATAAGAAAATTACAAGTGATATTTAGAATATCACAAGTGATATTCAGAAAATCACAAGTGATATTCTTAATATCACTTGGAACATTCAAAAACGTTAGAAAACAGACGAAAACGTAAGAAAATGGACAAGAACGTAAGAAAACGGACGAATACGTATGAAACCGGACAAAAATGTATGAAAGCGTAAAAACACGTATGAAAACAGACAAAAACATATGAAAAATGGACGAAAACAAAAGAAAACGGATGAAAACGGACGAAAACGTATGAAAACGAACGAAAACGTAAGAAATCAGATGAAAATGGACAAAATGGGCAAAAACTTAAGAAAACGGACGAAAACAGACGAAAATGTATGAAAGCGTAAAAACACGTCTGAAAACGGACGAAAAGGTATAACAAAGATCGAAAACGAAAGAAAACGGATGAAAACGTATTAAAACGAACGAAACGTATGAAAACGAACGAAAACATAAGAAAACGGATGCAAACGTATTAAAACGGACGTAAACGGGCGAAAACGTAGAAAATGGAGGAAAACGTACAAAATCGGACGAAAACAGATGAAAACGTCTAAAAATGGACGAAAAGGTAAAAACGGATGAAAACGTATGAAAACGGACGAAAACGTATATAAACATATGAAAACAGACAAAAACGTATGAAAATCAAAGTGATATTCTGAATATCACAAGTGATATTATGTGATATTCATAATATCAAAGAATATCAAAGTGATATTCTGAATATCACAAATGATATTCTGAATATCACAAGTGATTTTCTGAATATCACATGTGATATTCTATGATTTTCTGAATGTCACAAGTGATATTCTGAGTACCATAAATTATATTCTGAATATCATAAGTGATATTCTGTGATATTCAGAATATCACAAGTGATTTTCTGAATATCACAAGTGATTTTCAACTAATGTTTTGTAACATGAAAATCACAAGTGATATTCAGAATATCACTCTCACAAGTGATATTCTGAATGTCACAAGTGATTATTAACTAATGTTTTGTAACATGAAAATCACAAGTGATATTCAGAGCATCACAAGTGATATTCAGAAAATCACAAGTGATATTCTGAATCTCAATTGTGATATTCAAAAACGTATAAAACTGGACGAAAACGTAAGAAAACGGACGAAAATGTTAGAAAACGGACGAATACGGACGAAAAACGGACGAAAACGTAAGAAAACGGACGAATACGTATGAAACTGGACAAAAACGTGTGAAAGCGTAAAAACACATATGAAAACAGACAAAAACATATGAAAAATGGACGAAAACAAAAGAAAACGGACGAAAACGGACGAAAACGTATGAAAACGAACGAAAACGTAAGAAATCAGATGAAAACGTATGAATATGGACAAAAATGGGCAAAAACGTAAGAAAACAGATGAAAACGTAAAAAAACGTACGAAAACACACGAAAATGTATGAAAGCGTAAAAACACGTCTGAAAACGGATTGAAAGGTATAACTAAGATCGAAAAAGAAAGAAAACGGATGAAAAACGTATTAAAACGAACGAAAACGGACGAAAACGAACGAAAACATAAGAAAATAGATGCAAACGTATTAAAACAGACGTAAACGTGCGAAAACGTAAGAAAACGGACGAAAACGTATGAAAACGGACGAAAACGTCTGAAAACAGACTAAAACGTCTAAAAATGGACGAAAACGTATGAAAACGGACAAAAACGGACGAAAACGTATATAAACGGACAAAAACGTATGAAAATGGACGAAAACGTATAAAAACGTTTGAAAATGGATGAAAACGTATAAAAAAGACGAAAACAGACGAAAAGGTTTGAAGAGAGACGAAAACATAGAAAAACAGACGAAAACGCAAGAAAGCAGACGAAAACGTATGAAAGCGAAAAAAAAAAAAAAAAAAAAAAAACAAAAAACTTGAATAAAAGAAACGTGAATTATTAAAAAAAATAATAATAATAACTTGAATTAAAAAAAAAAAAGCTTAAATTAAAAAAAAATGGTGAATTAAAAAAAAAAAAAAAAAAAAAAAAAAAAAAGCACAAAAAAATAGAATAATAATTATAATAAGAAAAACAAAAAGACAAAGAAAAAGGCAAAAAAAAAAAAAAAAAAAAAAAAGAAAAGAAAACATGGACTTAAGTTTCCATATCATTAGATTAAACTAGTGGATTGTACAGATTTATCCTTTGATAAGCACCAAAATAAGAATAAGCATTTGAATTTTTCTCTTCTTTAATATCTTATTTCATTTTGTACGTTATTAGTCTGAATAAATTGTGTTATGGGTCTATTTATCAACTTCCTATTACTAATCCAAAGCCGCCCTATCACATCTTGAAGTTTATATGATCAACCAAAAGATTCCAAAAGCTACGCTTTCATTTTCTTCTTCTTCTGTACCCTAAATATTCCAATTTCTAACATGTGTTCAATGAAATATGTCTAAATGCAATATTTTGGAATTGTAGACTTTGAAGTTGTTTAGTATGGACTAGAATGTTTTGACAACTTTTTCTTTGTTGACGTACCACATATCTTCAATTATACGGTAGATTTTAATATGAGTCATTTTATTTTGCATACTCTTATTTTGTTCCTTTCAAAAGACAAATCTTCACCATCCATATACTGTAGTTGGATCTAATGGTGAGGATTAGCCTAAGATTAAATATAGAAACTTAAGTAGAAATTATTATTATTATTATTATTATTATTATTATTTTTTTTTTTTTTGGTCTTGTCTTTCTTATTATTATTATTATTCTTATTTTTTTTTGGGTCCTTTTTTCTAGTTCATTTTTATTTTTTAAATAATTCACGTTTTTTTTATTCAAGTTTTTTGTTTTTTGTTTTTTCGCTTTCATACGTTTTCGTCTGTTTTCATACGCTTTTGTCTGTTTTCTAACGTTTTCGCACGTTTTCTTACGTTTTCTTACGTTTCCCCCCGTTTTCATACGTTTTTGTCCGTTTTCGCCCGTTTACATCCATTTTCATACGTTTTCGTCTGTTTTCTTACGTTTTTGTTCGTTTTCATACGTTTTCGTCCGTTTTCATATGTTTTCGTTCGTTTTAATATGTTTTCATCCGTTTTCTTCCATTTTTCATACGTTTTCATCCGTTTTTAGACGTGTTTTTACGATTTCATACATTTTCGTCCGTTTTCATAAATATTCGTCCGTTTTCTTACGTTTTCATCCGTTTTCTTACGTTTTCGTCCGTTTTCATACGTTTTCGTCCGTTTTCATCCGTTTTGATACGTTATTGTCCATTTTCATACGTTTTCGCCCGTTTACGTCCGTTTTCATATGTTTTCGATTGTTTTCTTACGTTTTCGTTCCTTTTCATACGTTTTCTTACGTTTTCGTCCGTTTTAATACGTTTTCATCCGTTTTCGTCCATTTTTCATACGTTTTCAGACGTGTTTTTATGCTTTCATACGTTTTCGTCCGTTTTCATACATATTCATTTTTTTTCTTACGTTTTCATCCGTTTTCTTACGCTTTCATCCGTTTTCATACGTTTAAGTCTGTTTTCTTACGTTTTCGTTCGTTTTCATCCGTTTTTTTTTGTTTTTGTCCATTTTTCATACGTTTTCGTCATTTTTCATACGTGTTTTTACGCTTTCATATCATACGTTTTTGTCCTTTTTCATACGTGTTTTTACGCTTTCATACGTTTCATAAATATTCGTCCGTTTTCTTACATTTTCGTCCGTTTTAATTCATTTTCGTCTGTTTTTAAATGTTTTTGGCCGTTTTCAGACGTTTTCATAGGTTTCTGAATATCACAAGTGATATTCTGTGATATTCAACATATCAAAGAATATCAAAAGTGATATTCTGAATATTACAAATGATATTCTGAATATCACAAGTGATTTTCTGAATATCACATGTGATATTCTATGATTTTCTGAATATCACAAGTGATATTCTGTGATATTCTGAGTACCACAAATGATATTCTGAATATCATAAGTGATATTCTGTGATATTCTGAGTCGGGTTTGGCTTGACATTCTCAACCCATCAAAACATGTTTGGGTTGTGATTTAACATTTTAACACGAATTATCACCCTAGTTATTATTATCTTGTACATTCTTTTTTGTGCGATGAATCTTCTTAAACGTACATGTTACAAGAAAGAGAACAAAATAAAGAAAATGGAAAGAAAACCGACAATAAAAAGATTAATTAAAAAAAAATATAGAGACATTAAGAGGTGTTAAGACACCTCTTTAACATCTAGTTCAACTTGATGTTTTTACCTCTTACCGCCTCTTAATGATTATAAAAAATCAAACACTCTTAGGGGGTATTTGATTTCGACTTAATTGACTTAATATGAAAAAAACTGAATTAATTAAGTCATATGAAAACTGTTTGTTTGTGACTTATTAGAGAAAGATGACTGAAAATATTAAGTAATAAAACTGAGGTTGTCTGCATTAAGTCAACTCTTAATTAACATGACTTAATAAAAAAATTTAACAAACAAGCCCTTAATCTTGATTGCCTCTTACTACCTCTTAATAACAGAAAAAAAAAAAAAAAAAAAAAAAAAAAAAAAAAAAAAAAAAAAAAAAAAAAACCTTTTTGGTCTAAACATCTTATTGCATCTGACTGAGTCAGATTAAATTAAGAGGCTTTTTAGAAAAACAAACACAACCTTAGAAATAATGCAAGCTGGGCATGCAAATTCTATCTTGAGGGGCAGATTTTATTGACACACGGAAGCGGATTGAATAGTAAGCAGTGTTTTTATAAAAAAGTCTAAAAAGGATTGTAATTTAATAACCGGTTCATTTGGTCAACCAAAAGATTCCAAAAGCTACGCTTTCATTTTCTTCTTCTGTACCCTAAATATTCCAATTTCTAACATGTGTTCAATGAAATATGTCTAAATGCAATATTTTGGAATTGTCGACTTTGAAGTTGTTTAGTATGGACTAGAATGTTTTGACAACTTTTTCTTTGGGTTAATAGACAAATATGTTATCAAAGTTTGCTAAAATATTCGCTTAAATTACTAAAATTTAAAACGTTACAAATATATTACTAAAGTTTGGTTTCCGGTTACATAAGTTATTGAACCTTTTAAATGATGACATGGCTTATTTTTTAAGTACAAAACGGTCCTCTTCGTTAGCTAGGTTTCACGGATTTAGTCCCTAGACCCTTATTTCAATTAGTTTGACCATTTTTATACGCTTTCACATGTTTTTACCCGTTTTTATACGTTTTCATACTTTTTTATCCGTTTTTATGTGTTTTCATACGTTTTAATCCGTTTTGTACGTTTTATCCGTTTTCGTTCGTTTTTTATGTTTTCGTCCGTTTTTCTTACGTTTTTGCCCGGTTTTATCCGTTTCTATATGTTTTCATACGTTTTTATCCGTTTTCATCAGTTTTTATACTTTTTCGCTTGTTTCTCTTACGTTTTCGCCCGTTTTCTTATGTTTTCGAACATTTTCGTCCGTCTTTTTACGTTTTTATTTGTTTTCAACAGTTTTTATACGTTTTCGTTCGTTTTAATACGTTTTTATTAATTCTCATCCGTTCTTATACACTTTCATCCATTTTTATACGCTTTCGCCAGTTTTTCTTACGTTTTCGCCGGTTTTCTTATGTTTTTCATCTGTTTTTAACGTTTTTAGCCGTTCTTATACCGTTTTATCTGTTTTTATGCGTTTTCATCTAAATTTATACGTTTTCACCCATTTTCTAATGTTTTCATATGTCTTGTTACGTTTTCATAAGCTTTCTTACGCTTTTTTCTATTTTTATACGTTTTCATAAGTTTTCTTACGCTTTGGTAAAAACATATAAAAATGGAAAAAATATATGAAAACATAAGAAAATGGGCGAAAGCATATAAAAATGGATGAAAACACATAAAAATGGATAAAACGTATAAGAACAGATAAAAACGTAAAAAAAACAGACAAAAAAGTATGAAAACATAAGAAAACGGGAAAAGCGTAAGAAAAACTGCGAAAGCGTATGAGAACGGATGAAAAAAGTATGAGAACGGATGAAAATTAATAAAAACGTATAAAAACAGACGAAAACGTATAAAAACGGTTGAAAACGAATAAAAACGTATGAAAACGTAAAAAGATGGATGAAAACGTTCGAAAACATAAGAAAACGGGCGAAAAAAAAAAGAAAAACAGACGAAAACATATAAAAACGGATAAAAACGTATAAAAACATATAAAAACGGGCGAAAACGTAAGAAAAATGGACGAAAACGTAAAAAAAATGAAAGGAAACGGTAAAAAACGTTTAAAAACGGGTAAGAACATATGAAAACGTATAAAAACGGTCAAACTAACCGAAATAGTGGTTTAGGGACTAAATCCGTGAAACCCGGCTAACGACAAGGACCGTTTTGTACTTAAAAAATAAGTCATGTCATCATTTAAAAGGTTCAGTAACTTATGTAACAGGAGATCAAACTTTTGTAACCCATTTGTAACGTTTTAAACTTTAGTAATTTAGGTGAACATTTTGGCAAACTTTGGTAACATATTTGTCTATTAACCCTTTTCTTTGCTGACGTACCACATATCTTCAATTATACTGTAGGTTTATTTAATATCTTATTTCGTTTTGTACGTTATTTGTCTGAATAAATATTGAATAAATTGTGTTATGGGCCTATTTATCAACTTCCTATTACTAATCCAAAGCCGCCCTATCACATCTTGAAGTTTAGACTGAAGGGAGTGAGGCTACCCAACTAAGGGGCGACTCGCGCCACGTGGCGCTGAGTCAGCAAGTTGGGTAGCCTCAAAAAAAGGGGGAGTGGGGCTACTTAGGAGGGTGGGGCGACTCACGACACGTGGCAGACAATAAGTGGAGTAATATAAACCTTGGACACGTGGCAAACAATAACTGGGTAAGAAAAAAAAAGGGGGCGTTCCATATGTATCGCCCAAAGGGCTAATCGCCCATGGGGGGTGGTGTAGATGGCGATAAAGGGGCGATTAGGGGCTTAATCGGTTGGGAAGTTGCCTCATACCCTTCAGCCTTATATGCTCAAACTAAATTTGTCACAATATGAATTCTTCGAAAAAAGTCTCATGCATGTGTATTTCTAGAACAATCTCATTTACACCACACGATTTGAACCCGCAACCATTTGATTGGAGAGCTTCTCACACAACATGGGGTACCATCGGGACACAAGCCCTTTGGTCATGCATGTTTATTTATAGGCCATGTCAATGAGATATCTTTCATCAAAAAAACATGGACATCTCAAACTCAAACGATGATCGAACCAAACAACTGAAAGCTTTTGACGACACAAAATGTGGTGTTAAAGGATTTCTGGATACTGCAGCTGGCGGAGTTGTCGATATTCCACAAATATTTATCCGACCACCTGGAGAAGTCGCTGAAGATCTTGAACTTGGTTGAAAAAGTTTACGAGTTCCTGCCATAGATCTTAGTGGAGTTGGAGATAAGGGAAGCTGTACAAGAGAAAAAATAGTTGAGCAAGTCAAACATACTTCAGAGCAATGGGGTTTCTTTCAGGTGATTAATCACGGGGTACCAGTGAAAGTGCTTGAAGCGATGCTGAATGGGGTGCGTGAGTTTAATGAACAGGATGTTGAGCTAAAAAAGGAATACTATTCGAGGGATCCAGAGAGGATGGTTAAATTAAACACCAGCTTTGATTTTTACACGGCGAAATCTGCTAGTTGGAGGGATACGTTAATTGTTGACATGCTGAATTCGAATCATCTTGATCCACAAGATCTTCCCGCACCTTGCAGGTAAATATTTTAGAGTCTTTTTAGGTTGAATGCTTGTTACATGGTCATTCTATTTCAACACTTCTTTCGGTTATGCTATTGTGTTAAAGATTAAAGTATGTTCAACTTAATGCACTACAAAGAGCTCCTCGGGTTTAAGTACCGTCATGACTTGGTGCGGGATGTGTTGTTTGATGTCCTTCGGAGGGCGGGGATTTCGGCGAAAAAGGAAGCTCCAGTAAATTTCCTTACAGACCCTACTGAGGGGAGGTCCTCCCTGCGGCCCGCTGATGTTTTGGTTTTTGGATGGGCAGGGGGAAACATGCTTGTGTGGACCTCACTGGTGTGTCCCCCCTTGTGGATCTTCGGGGTAATGGGTTTACGGCTGGGCAAGCTGTTATGAAGGCTGAGATGAAGAAAGTGGACAAACATGATAAAGCCTGCTCCGAGAATCAACACGTGTTTGTTCCTTTTGCATTTGACACTTTTGGTTCCTTAGCCCCTGAAGCGGTGCGTTTCTTGGATCGGGTTCGTAAAGTTGTTCGCAGCAATGTATCGGCTCCGAATGGTCACGATTATGTTTTCAGTAGACTAGGGTTTGCTATCCAGAAAGGGGTGGCGGCGCAGCTTGTTGCCCGCTTACCTACCACCTCGATGTAAATCTGTTATGATTAGTCTACTTAATGCTTAAACCATCCAAATAATGCTATTGAGAAAATTGAGTTTCATATTGCTTTACTTATAAATTCACAATACATAGAACAAGTATTAGTGGTAACCCAACCCATTTAGGTACACAGAATTACCCGTTTACTTCAATTTACGACAGTGACACAACCTTCGTCACCCTAGCTTCTCCGGAGGACGGTTCCAGCGTGGAGTAGTTGTTCCCTAATCTTCCGCGAGAGATATGATTTAGCTACTCCGGAATATCCGGAGGATATGATACCTCATCACACGTGCTAGAGACTAACTAGTATCATGTTCCTAAATCTCTTATTTGTAGATTGTGTCACGGTTTTTGGATGAATTACAATATTGATATATCACAAAAATTAACTTGTATATGTATCTTTTTATGTGCAGAAATGCAACTGTTGACTACTTAAACCAAGTCATGGAGCTTGCAGACATTCTTTTTGAGTTACTATCAGAAGCTCTTGGCCTTGAACCAAACTACTTGAAACAGTTGGAATGCGAAAAGGGCCGAACATTGGGTTGCAACTACTACCCTTCATGCCCCAAACCTGACCTGACTCTAGGATTGAACAAGCACACAGATGCCTCTTTTATCACTATACTTCTACAGGATGAGGTTGGAAGGCTACAAGTCCTGCATCAGAACCAGTGGGCCGACGTTGAACCTATTCCTGGGGCTCTTGTAGTCAATACCGGAGATCTTCTTCAGGTATTTCTTTATAATATAAAGTGAATTGGGACGGGAGCACTAAAAGGGAACACAAGCTTTACGAAATTAACACACTAGAAAATGCTAAAAATAAATTGTTACCATGGTGATATGTTGACAGGTTCCACTAAAGATTCTACTTTAGATGACTTTATACAATAGAGGTGGCAAAACGGACGGGCATGGGCTAGAATGGGCACGGGTTAAACGGGCACGGGCTAAACGGGCACATGTTATATAAATCGCTTTATAAAAGACCGAAAATGACGAAATAAATTCCTTAAACGTAATACCTCATTTATATTTAAAAAATTAAATATATTATATATATATATAAAGTAGTCAAAATTAGCCAATTTTTTTCATTTTGGGCACAAATTGCCGCCTTTAGAAGATAACTTTGATTGACATAATCCCAGATTTACCAAATATATTTGTATTATTAAGATTGATTTTAAAAAAAAAAAAAATAAAAAAAAATGTCCAGACCTTTCTCTGGATCAAACGTTCATAACTCTAAATGGATAAGAACTATAGCTGTTAGAATATTTGCATACTTTTAGCTAGCACACTTCCTAAAGTTCCTGTTATTTCATGTAAGTCTTCAGATAGCGATATTTATTTCTTGCCATAAAGAGAAGGATATACGCATATGAATATTGTTGCTTATGATGTGGTATTGATCCCATGTAGATTGTATCAAATGACAAGTTCAAGAGTGTAATCCACCGAGCAGTTGGCAATGTAACTCAAGCAAGAACATCAGTTGCATATTTTTTGCATGGTGTAGTCACACCACCGAAAATGTACGGGCCTATTGAGAAGATTATCACGAAAGGAAGTCCTCGGATTTATAGAGAATTTACTGTAAAAGATTACATGATGAAGTTTTACTCGAGAGGACTTGATGAGAAGTCTGGCTTAGACTCTGTCCGGATATAATCTAATGAACAAAGGATACGTATACTGTTGATGACAAACTCAAGTCATAAGTGAAGATGGAAGCTGAAACATGAAGACTATGTTTGAATTTTAATTGGCAGTTTACTTTGCAGTTCTATATATATCAGTTATGTTGTGTCAAGTTATGCTTCTAGGTTCTTCCAGAAGTTATTAGTGTATTATAAATAAGTGTTGGCATGTAAGTTTCATGGGGGAAGTCAATAAATCAAAGTAACGAGCAGGGAAGCCCGCGCGTTGCTGCGGGAATGTTTTGTTAAATGTTTAGTGGTACGATGTAGTTTTGGTATTTATAAAGAGGCCGAGATTGTTTTTGTAGGTAGTGTTTAGCGTTTGCATACAATAGTGTTGTAGCCGTTGTCAGCTTTCATGATCTGCAATGTACCATTCCATTAAACCACAAATATGTTTGCATACAATAGTGTTGTAGCCGTTGTCAGCTTTCATGCGTAGCAGGATCTGCAATGTACCATTCCATTAAACCACAAACATGTTGTGTACAATAAAAGACTACATATTATGTGCATAACTTGACAAAAGGCGGCAATACTTTGGTTCAAGCAGTTCTATTAGAAACCGGACATTGAGATGATAAAAGACTAAAAGTTTGATAACAATGTAACCATTCTTACAAATGATACCAGCTTTCTTGAGGGAATGTTTTTTATGCACATGCATGCCTTTGACATAAACTGATCACCATCACGCCCAAGTCTGATTTCCGTTGCAGCTTGGCCATTTTTTTACTTGATCCGGCCATTCGTTCTGCCAAAAAAAACTTAAGCATGTCATTAAATGATAGGTTTATATTTTGTTTGGGTCGTTATGTAAACAATAGAACTCCAGAAATGGGCTGCCATAGATGATGCTTTTGAGGGAAAAAAAAATGATATTTAAGAATAATGTTAATGACTTGAATAACCTTGTTCTTTTTGCCCCCATTCCAGCACCTAAATGCAGCTATTTCAGCCCTCATTTCAGCACTGAATCCCACCCATCTAAACCCCAAATTTAGCTCCCAACCCCACCCATTTCATCACCAAAGCCCACACCCATTTCAGCCTCCAAACCCACCCATTTCACACCCCAAACCCACCCATTTCAGCAACGTCCACCTGTAAACCACTCTATCTGGTCTTACTGTCTGCATTTATTCAGAACGCATTATCGACTTGACGTTCTTCTTTTAGTTCAGGAGTGACGATAATTACATCGTACGTTTGTAAAACGTTGATCATGATTCAAAATTTCTAATCACTTAGTCAAAATGATTGTAATTCATAAAACGGTATAGATCGAGTTACTATAAGAAAACTGATTATTTCGATCAATGCAAAACTATCTAACTTTTCCTAAACATACGTAAATTGATAAACTTATGTGATCATTTAAATTTGATGCTTCAAGTCACTATAATCAAAAATTAAGAAAGATACTGATTGATAAATTGTGTTATGTACCTAATGATCTCTTAAAAGTAAACTTAAAGTTAATTATAACAGTATAATAGTTGAGTATATATTAAATCCAAAAAATTTCATTAACCTTGTGTTTGAATGATGCACGATCCGACACATGAGCTTATCATCTTCTACCTATGTCCTACGAATAAGCTACAAGCTCAACCAAGCGACCTCATAAGCCGAAAAAAGTAACTGAATAAGGCATAAGCTCAACCAAGCAACTTCATAAGACAGAAAAAGTGATTTTCTGAGCTTTCCTAACCAAAATCAAATAAGGTCACAGTAACCTTATAACTCTAAATTGCAAAACCCATAAAATTAAACACAACTAAACTCAAATCCATCTACATTTCAGTTCCCTATTGATCCTAAAAAACTATTTGTAAAACATGGGATATGTAAGAAGTATTTGGGGTATGTTTGTGCCGAAATATTTTCATCTGCCAAAGTGGCTTAACTGCAAAAACATTTTGAGCAAAGGATCAACAAAGCAGGAAGGGATTTGACTAACCTTTTGCGCCCACGCACATGAAATAAAATCCTCTGATCCAACATCCTCTTTCGTCAATCAAGATCCAATCGTAGCAGTTTCATCCATGTTTCTTTCTCTAGCTGCAATATCTGATATCATTAATTGGTTAAACTAATATAAATAGTCACATACCCGAGTTTGGTAATTCCATGTGTACACCGTCGTTGTATGCAAACTTGCTAGAACCCTGCATGAAACAGCAGAATAATAAGCATAATAAAACTAATTCGCATATAGATACCATATATTGTGCTCTTTAAATTGATGTAAGTGAGCTACGTTGATCAATCTGTTCTTTTTCATAATAAGAAAATCAAGTACAACGACTTTTGTGTGTATTAACCAACATCAGTATCTTTAAATGTTTGGCTCAGATTTCCGAGTGCGAGACACAGTTAAAGTATATCCGATCCGCTATGGCTACAAACACAACCCTGGTTGTGATGCCCCGCCAAGATATGGGTCATTTTCACACATCATGAGGTCACAAAAGCATTAATATCTTTATCGCTGATAATAAACTCGAATTATATTCATAAACAGTAGCATAGAATGGTGCATACACGTAACAGTTTGAAAATAAGTCAGGCCCTTATGACACATAAGAAACAATCAGATTTGGGTCAGATATGCGAGCTGGAATTGGATAAAAGGGTATCCGACCCACCGTGTCTACAAACTTGATATAGTGATGGCCCGCCAAGATACGGCTGGGTGACACCCAACACGGTTCAGCAACTCATTGTAGTTGCAAAAGCATCGGCAAAGTGCGCTTCAAAGAAACAATCTATTGCATGGAAGTCAAAAGCAAGAAAGTCTTGCATTGGCATGCTAACTTACAAACTGAGTCCTACTGGTTGGCTGGCACAAATCTGGTATGTTAATAATACAGAATGGTAAGTATGTTACCTAGCCATATCCTCCAATGGTGCAGGACCAAGGTAATACTTATTCAATACCTTATCTGGAGTTGATGTGAAACTGTAACAGGTAAAACCAAATTTGTTACTTTCTAAATTCATCTTGTGGGTCACATTTACTTGACAATTTGTAAATGAAAGAAAGCGGTATAGAAAATATTAGAATAACTTACACCATGATTCCAAATAAAGTAGGTTCGTCATTCCCTTTATTGAAAAAGTCTACAGTTGTCTTCTGATCATACTCACAGTCTCTGTTCTCTGAATACTGAAAGAAATAAGAAACAATATACGTAAGTTTTGTAACCATTTAACCTGCAAGTTTGAACCTTTTGTTATCTTGAAATTCTAACTTTTTTAAAGAATTAGTTTCAACATACCGCCATAGCCAATCGTTCCTTCTCTTCACCGCCTCTTACAAAATACACAGCACCCCACTGAAAGAAACATCAACTCAATAAATTAGCACTTGGAGGTCGGTAAGCTTTCATTTGAACTGATCTCAACAAAATAAACAAAATAACAACTCTACTAAAAATCGACAACAAATTCAATATCTACTGAAAATGGTGATTTAACTTACACAGACAGTTCCTTCCTTGTATTCAAGTGTGCACGTTCTTGTAGGGTGTTCAGGCGTGCCTCTATGATCAATGCATGTTGTAGTAGCAGAATAGTATCCCATATTAACAAAAAGATGCATATGGAAAAGAGCCCACAAGTCGTTGCAAAAACCGCTTACATAGATCAAACACACGGCGATAGCTCTTGATGTAACCAATCATTTTCTCATCATACTCGAATCCAGGGCTCCATACTAATGAGCCATACCCAAAAAGTTAAAATATCAAAGAATGTATGGTCCTAAAAACCCAGTCGATGGATTCATAAGTAAAATGGGTCAAAATTAAAGCACCACTTGCAATATGTACATATTAACTGGAAAAAAAAACAACTTACGGCCCCGCCTGGTCATGCCGCAAACGGTGGGTTTTGTCCGGCTGTTTCGACATAATATAATTGCAGAAAAGCGCTTTAAATTTCTAGTATGGGATTATTTTGACAGACCCTTTTGATGGGTTGTTTGGATAGCAAAGAGATGCATAAAAAGGTTTAAAAAAAATATGTTCGGGGCCTTTTTGGGTCTGTAATGCATCGTAACTGCTCAATGTTGAATTTACCAATAACTAAGTCAATATAACGTCTAGTACAGCTTACATAAAGATACCTATATAAGAAAAGATCTTAACACTTGATACCGGGTCAAAATAGACATGTTTCCTGTATAAGTTGAAACAAAACAGTTTAGCATGAAACTATATTTTATCTTTTTTTGTTATAAAAAAGTTTAAGCGTTATATATAATTACAATATAATCTTTTTGCCCACTTGACCCGTTAGAGATAGCATAAAACGATATCCAATTCAACACATTTGTAAGAGAATGACGTGAAATTGCCAACACTGAAACATCTCACCTTTAGCCTGAATAAATGATTGGTAAGTCCACCAAAGCTCATACAGCAATCTCCTGGTGCACCACCCATCAAGAGCACGTTCCCATACATTTGATTGAGACTTTAAAGTACCGTTTCATTTTAATGAAGTTACAAACTTCAGAAGAATCAACAAAATCAGTGGCAGGCTGTGTTGGAGTCATTTGTCTCGCAACAGAACCTGCAAGATGAAATGTGACCATGTTAAAAAAATCATTATTGTTAGTTTATACTATTAGATTTCTTTCAGTAATTAGTGTGTAGAGTATGATTACCAAGATCTTTCAGTAGAGCGTCAATCTCAGATCTTTTTGACACTAAAATACTTGTTACAAATGCAATAAACTTGACACCATCTCTTATCTATATAGAAACTTTATTGTGGAAAACTAGAAGGGGGGGTTGAATAGTTTTACGTCTTTTTAATTTTATTATGAAAACTTTGTTTCCTTTAAAAACCTTAGATTTGAGTTTATATGAAAAATGATACTTGACCAATATTATTAATTATATGTGTATCCTTTTAGATTTGTTATCAAAGTTTTCTTTTTATGAATGGAGTTTTAAATTGATCTTTATGTGAAATCAACTTCTAATTAATACCAACAGTTATATATGCCTACATGTATGAAAGTAATGACGATATAAAGAAATAAGTAAGAGATGGAAAGATCAAACCGAGACACGAGGGATTTATAGTGGTTCGGCTACAAGGACACCTTCCTTGCCCTACTCCACTCCCCGAGCACACCTTGCTCGAGAGTTTTCTTCACTACTTCAACAAGCTCCCTTATGGAGGAGAAAACCTTACACAACTTTGGCTTACACCAGTTTAACGACACAAAGCTAAATGTCGAGTTCTAATAGTAGCTAGAACCAATCTCACGACTTCAATCACAACTAGTTCACGACTTATTCACGACTTCAACACAACGGCTTCACGACTTCTACACGACGACTTCACAACTTCTAAGCTACGGCTTCACGACTTCTACACAACTACTTCACAACTTCTAAGCTATGGCTTCACGACTTCTACATGACGACTTCACAACTTCTAAGCTACGGCTTCACGACTTCTACATGACGACTTCACAACTTCTAAGCTACGGCTTCATGACTTCTACACCACGACTTCACAACTTCTAAGCTATGGCTTCACGACTTCTACATGACGACTTCACAACTTCTAAGCAATGGCTTCACGACATCTACACCACGGCTTCACAACTTCTACACCACGGCTTTACAACTTCTACATGAATTCTTTACACCACAACTACTTATACACCTTTTTCACTACTCACACACTATACATATCTAGTCACTTATGTTTACACCTTATACACACACTTTACACAAATGAATGAATGATTTACAATTATGATACACCAACAACTTGGATGGAAGAGATACACCAAGTTGTAATACTTCTTGTCTTGAAGGATAGAAGTATTCTTCTCTTGCACTTGAGAGGTTGAAGCTTTGGATCACTTGAAACAAAAGCTTATAATTATATGATCAAAGGGTTTTTGAAAATATGAAATGAGATCTAAACCAGAAAGTTTTTAGTGCAAAAGGCGAGTAAAAATCCAGGGGAAGGCTGATATTCATAGGCAGAAAAACTAGACAGCTGGAAGCTACTGGAGCGTGGCCGGCCCCCTTAAATAGGGGGGCGGTCCCCTTAATTTTAAGGGGGCCGCCTAGCAAAATTAAGGGGGCCGCCCAAGCCAACCGTTGCCCAGTTTTGTCTTTTTGTGGGGAAGGTTTTTCTGAAATTTTTTTACTGATTTTGGTTAAAAATTTGAATTCATAAATTTATAATGAATTAAACCTTTTTATTTATTACCAAAAATGTTTTTCTAAAAGATATAAAATGTTTTTGACATTTTATAAAAAATCTAGTTATTAAGAAAATGTTTCTTTGATCATATAATTCATTAAGCATTAGTTCATTCATACCTTAAGTGATTTTTGTTGTAGAAGTGAATATTTACAACTAAGTACTTGTTTATTTTATAAGTTTATGTTTTAATGAGTTTACATTTTGTGATCATCAAAACATAGAGATATGAATAAATATTGATAATATTTTTAGACATTATTTATGTCAACAATCTCTCCCTTTTTGATGATTACAAAACTAAACTCATTAAATCCAAAAAGTTATTTTTGGACAAGTATTTAGTGAGTTTATATTCACTTCTCCCCCTTTTTGTAGCATTAAAAAGGTTGAGCCGACAAGTTTTAGAGACAAAATTTGTCGGAACGAGAACTCCCCCTTGATGTGTGCTCCCCCTCGTTTGAGGGCACCAAGGAATCGATATATGGAATACTTGTAAGAAAAATATTAGAAGCACAAGCATATATATAGCAAAAATAAGCATGCATATAAAGACATTCATTAAAAATGTTGTGTATCAATACACAACCATCCAAGATTATATTCAATCCTACATT
This sequence comes from Artemisia tridentata subsp. tridentata, assembly GCA_021014915.2. Classification (NCBI taxonomy): domain Eukaryota; kingdom Viridiplantae; phylum Streptophyta; class Magnoliopsida; order Asterales; family Asteraceae; genus Artemisia; species Artemisia tridentata. The sequence continues at coordinate 1,725,611 of CP139505.1, read as the reverse complement.
AGCTAGTAAGTAATGCAATCTACATAATCATTCTAGGAGTACATGATCTTCCATGGGGCTTGCACACAAAATGGTTTGAAAAATTATTTTTGATTAAGCATTGCATATGCTTAATTTGGTGAGAATGAAGGTGGTGGTGGTGTAGTGGGTGAAAATGGTGGAGGTTGTGGTAGAGGTTGGTTGTTAAGCATGTGTTCAAGGGATGAAAACATGTAGTGTATCTCATCTCTAAGACCAAAGATGATGGTTCGGTTGTGGATGCAACAAAGGCAATTGTCTCCATAGGCTTCAAGTAAAGCCCAAGGGATGGGAAAGCATGGTGGTGGTATTGGTGATGATGAGAAATGAGCATCAAGAGGTGTTATTGGTGATATGGAAATGACAAGTTGGGTGAATGGAGGTTCTTGAGTAGGAGGTGGAGTTGATGCTCTTGATGGTGGTGATGATAGGTGTGAGTTGATGTAGTTATTGATGGATGAAGTAGAAGGTATGGATGAAGATGATGTGCCATGAGTAGAGGGTGTTTTTGATGGGGCATTTGGTGCACTTGGGGATGAACATTGAGGTGGTGGTGATGGAGTTTTGGTATCTTAGAGATGATTTTGGTGATAGCATGGTGAATGAAAATGGGTGTTTGATGGAGGTGATGGTTGATTTAGGTAAGGTTTGGAGGTTTTGTGGTAAAATTCCAATACCAGTTCGTCCTTTAAGAGAAATGGTAGCTGGGGCTAGATAAAAGGGGTCGCAAGATGCAAAAGAAAACAGTAAATTTTACTGCCCAGATGGCCGGTCCCCTTAATTGTAGGCCGGCCCCCTTAAAATTAAGGGGACCTCCTAGGGAATTAAGGGGGCCGCCCATCTGGTGTTTTCCCAGGCGACCAAATTTGAAAAATTTCCAGAAAAGGGTCATTTTTAGGGTGTTTTTGCAGCAAGCTCCATTTGAATCATGTACATCAAGAATGATTAAATAGTGGCATAAACATGTTAAATACGCATGCATACATTTAAAACATATTATGGAATAAGCATGTTATTAATCATCAAGCATGTATATATATCATGATATTGAGTATACAAGCAATAAGCATAACAATCATATATTAAAGACAAGAAATAAAGCATTCATTAGTTGAAAATAATTATGTTAAAAACATAATTATTGATACAACACATATTTTGCTTATAGCATACAATAAGTAGAAAATTTTAAATTGCCTAAGAGATCCATTTGACTTGCTTGAGACATGAAAAACTTGAATTATTTTGGATGGATGATGGTAAAGAGGGGGTAAAAATGTTGGATTAATGGGGTTGTAAGTTTGGGTGTATGGATGTTGGAGAGAGTGTTGATGGAGGAATTGGAGGTGGAGAGCTTGGACTTGACCATGTTGAATAAGGGTTTTGATGTTGTTCAAGTGGTGGTGTTGGATTAGATCTAGTGAGAAGATACTCAATCCAAGTGAGACGCTCATTTAAGGCGATGGTTTGATTTTGGAGAAAGATGCAACAAGGACAATTGTTGACATGTTTCTCAATTTGACTCAAGTGATGTGGTGATGATGGTAATGATGGTGAGATGGATGGTGATGGGTCTAAGTTGCTTTGAGCAAGGTGCAAAGAAAGGAGAGCATTAAGCTCATGGGCTTCCTTGAGTTCTTCAATGAACTTCAAGTGTTGAGTGAAAGGTGATGATAATGGAGAGTGGTTGTTATTTGGTGGAAGTGGTGGTGACACTCTTGGTGGTGGAGACATTTGTGAACTTGGGTAATTATGAGTGAATGAAGGTGGACATATGGATGATTGGTTATGTGTGTGAAAGGGTTCATTAGGATGAGGTTTAGGTGTTGGTTGAGTTTGAACAACATCATTTGTTGGGTTATGGCAAATGTCAAGCTTCCTCCTCCAAATGGGCCTCACTGAGATTTTAGCAACTCTTGAAGGCTTGGATCTTGGGTGGTTAGATGATGACATGTTTGGATGGATGATATGGATGAGCATTTATGATGGAGTTGGGTATTTATGGTGTAGTGATGATGTGATTGTGGAAGGTAAATTTTGGTGGGTGGTTTGTGACAAAATGTGTTTGTGAATTTTGGGAAGTATAGGATAAAATGGGTTGGAAATTGAAAAGGAAAATAGTAATCCGTCACTCCAGATGGCCGGTCCCCTTAAATAGGGGCCGGTCCCCTTAAAATTAAGGGGGCAGCCTATGTATTTAAGGGGGCCGCCCATCTGCTGATTTCCAGATTACCAGAAATGGGTTGTTGGCAAAAATTTGTAGAAAACGTTGTGTTTTTGGGTTTAGTTTCAAGCAAGTCCAACTTATTTTGAGGCAATTTAGAATTTAATAACTTATGTATGCTAAGCATATTCATTAAGCATTTTTATCTAGCAAGCAACCTACTCATTAAGCATATAACATATATATATATATATATATATATATATATATATATATATATATATATATATATATAACAGGATGCGTATGACGTCATCAAATGCAGGATTGATGAATAAGCGCTGGATTGATGAGTAATCATGCTCTTATTCCACCTAAGCAAGATTTGACCAAATTTTCGAAGGTTTGACCTTTAAATCCGAAATTTTAAAAAATGACCATAGTGAGATTCGAACATGCATCTTTAGGTAAACATGGAAACGTCTCAACCAATGGAACCAAGCCATTGATTGTGATGAAGCACCTAAAACAAAAAAGATATACTAGACAAAAGAGCAATTTAAATTATCAAGCATATATTTTCCTTAAATATAGTTCTGCAATATTAATTATATGAGATAATTAGGAGAATTCCTACAAGTTAGACAACCCTAATCAAAACATACAGGAAAAAAATATGCACTTGATTCGTCTGAAAACGTATATATAAATATAAACAGTCTCAGAACGAACACTCGTGTGTAGTGTTAAGACAGGTAAGTAATTACCCGAATCGTTTCCCAACGAGGTGTGAATGGAAAACTGTGAAAAGCTTTGGATTAGAGTGATTGATGAATCATATATTTTTGATTTTGCTTTATTTAATAATTCTAAATAACAAATTAAAAATAAATATACACAATTAAATGCGAATAAAAATAAACTAAAACGCGTAACGGGAAAGCTAAAATGGGACTAAAACTAAAATTTTAGAAAATTAAAACTTAAAAATGTAAAATGACTTAAAACTTATTTAAAACTTAAATTATATTTTTTTTATACTTTTTATTTAATTATTATTAATTATTTATTTATTTAATTACTTATTAAACTATTTAAATTTATAAAAAAATACTAAATGAACAAAGAAAATTCTAAAACTTTTTCTAAAAATATTATTAAGTAAATAGAAGCTAAGAAAATTATAAAAATGAAACTTACTTAATTAAAATTTAAAAAGATAAATTCTATTAAATAGAAGCTATCACTATATTTCTAATTTTGGTTTTTCTTAAGGTCTAAAAATTATATTATATTTTTTCTAGATTAAAAATGACAAAAGAAAATTATGAAAATTAGATTTATATTTTTCTGATTAATATTCTATTTATTATGATTTAATTACTAATAGAAACTAATTAAAAAGATTAAAAATATCAAAACTATTCAGAAAATTATGAAACTTTACAGATAATTCTAAAATATAAATTAAAAGATAGGAAAAATAAAATGAAAAGTTATCTAAGCTTGATAGGCTGATTTGGACAGATAAGCAGTTTGTAATAAGCCCAAAAATAAGCAAATAAGCACAAAAGTTAACCAAATGCTCAGAACAGGTTTAATATACTTATTTAAGCTTAAAACAACTTATTTCAAACAGCAAATCCCACAGGTTAAGCAAATGAGCACAATGGCAGTTGCACAATGTACACAGAAAACTCAGAAATATGAACAATTTGCAGGGCAGATTAAGCAATGAAATAAGCTATTGAAACACAACCTAATGGGGGCAAAATCTTCTCTATACTACTGGGTACTCTAAAATGCTAAAAGCCCCATCATAATCATCCCAATTGAAGTCCAATTAGGCCAAAGATCAGGTGGGTGAAACCTAAGGTTGCTGTGCAGACCTGTGTTGTGCAGAAGTGCACAGAAGTGTGCACACCCAAAGGAGACTTGAACCACTCTTTTGTTTACTTCTAATAGGTTTTAAAGGCACTCAGAAATGCAAAGAAAAAGGGCTATATGAGCTTGTGGCTAAATCTAGCCTATTTGGTCCATATATTGACTGATTTGATCACAGTCAACACAAAACCACTAACTTTATGAAATTAACTTAACAGATCTAGGAAACAGCTTATTTTGGCTTACTTAGGTTGGAACAAAGTTGGGATTATGGCACATGTACAGTAACAACCTTTTTGACCTATTGACTGAGTACAACCAAACACTCCTTAATGGGGTGTCTGTGGTGGATTTTCAAATGAAACACTGATTTTTAAACTATAAGTCTTAATTTTACTGGTTAACTAACTTGTCTAGACTATGATTAGCAACTTTTATCAGAAAAATAAGCACAATATTAAGCTATACTACTTATGACTATTTTTGGTCTTTTTTTAGGATTTTTAAGCAAAATGAAAAACAAACTATATAACTACTGATATTATTGATCAAACACACCTAAGAACTATCAATAAGCAAATAACAACAATAATAAGCTACTGATAAGCACTTATACAGTACTTAGAGAAATTAAGGAAAAATCAAGGAAAAGCTTACAACTGATAAGCCTATGGAACAAGAGACCAAGGACCAGAAACAACTTCTAGCTTGTTGTCAACAAGCTAGAAACCAGATAAGCCATCCAGATTAGCTTCTAACCCCAGAAACAGCTTATTAGCTCCCAGTTTGACTTTTCTTGACTTTCTTCAAATCTTGAATTCAGAACAAGTTTACACTACAATAAACTTACCACAAGCTATATAAAGCTTGCATAAGCTATTAGAAACAACTAAGAAATTGTTTCAATTACTACTTATCAAGATTCAAATTCTCAGAACATATGAAAATCAGAAAACTTGCATTATCATTAACTACTGACAAATAATCAAAGAACAACAATAAACACACTAAGATTACTTTGTATTGATTGTTGAAATTCGAAATTACAAACTATTGCTACTGGAAATGAAAAATACGATTATGCTACTTGTACCTACTTGCTCTATTTGAGCTACATTGCATTCTATTTATACATAATTAAAGTGGGATAACCCTAGTCGACATCCTTGAACATATCCCAGACCCTTGAATTGCTTCAATTTGATCTCCATCGTCCATTTTAGCTTTTGGCGGGAAAAATGGGAAAGTGGTAAATCCACTATCTCTGACTGTTGGGGAGAAGGAAGATGCATTAAATGCATTTGGGAGTGTTAGGTAGCGTGTATGGAGGGGGGATGAGGTGGTGAAACAGCTGTGGAAAATGGTGAGGTGGTGGTGATGACTGGATTTGTTTAGGCGGCAAGTGGAAGGGATAAGAGTTTGACCGAAGTCAAACTCTTATATTTAGCAAAGGTGAGTGGGTCGGGTTGGTTTTAAAGGGAATTGGGCTTGGGTAATTTAGGTAGGTTGGGTATTGGATTTAAGGATTTGGATTTAATGGGTATTTGTTTGATCCGGATTTGGTTAAAGTTAAACATAGGGACCAAACTTGTAATTCCTGCATAGTTGAGGGGCCTGACCTGTAATTTTTCCAAAGTTATCACAAGGGTATTTCTTGCCAAGTTTAAATAGTAAAAGGATTTAAAACATATTTTTCCATTTTTAAAACACCCGGGGACTAATATTGACAACTTTTGAAATTAGAGGGACTAGACTTGCCATTTATGCAAACTTTGTATGTTTTCACTTGATTTTAATCATTTGAGTGCTTTTGATCGTTTATGTGGGTTTAAACAGGGTAAAACATATGTGTATTTAGACACATATCAGCACTTCATTCATAATATATTTTTTCTTCTAATGTTCGGTTTACAATTTTTTTTTCTTCATCACAGTTTGCAACCATGAATGCTTGACATCTCATGTAATGTTTCTTTGATCTATTAATTAAAATTATGCATTATTCTAATTAAATATAACAACTCTTTTTCTTCATCACAGGTTTGCAATATTTTTAGTTAATATCCACCTTTTATTCATTGATCACACAAAACCATCATCTAATTCCTTTTTTTTTTTCTCTAATGCTCATCTACTGACTTTTGTAGGTGTTCATGTATTAGAGCCAATTAATTATAATTTGACAGGTTTGTGAGTTGTTATTTTATAGAAAATAAATAGATTCATTTGTTTGATTGTGAACAGGTTATTGGGTACTCCTCTTCTTATTTGGATTATTGTTATTTATTTGTTTCATTAATACTGCTGGCTTAAGAAAGTTAATACTGTTAGCTTTACCGGATATATTGTTAGTACTGCCAAGCATACTTTGTGTTTTATTCACATTGGTATTTTTTATCAGGTAATTTTGTTGAAAAGAAAATACACCAAATTCAACTTTATGGTAATTTATACATATTTTTACTTTTAGTGCGGATCGAAACAAAATTAGGTTAGTGGATGTTTGATTTTTTACTTTCAGTTTATAAATCAACCTTGACTCTAACTGCTTTTGTATCTTTCCTTTTTAAAGTTTCAATAAATATATGTATCTGTGCATCCAGCTAAATAAATGTTCAGTGTCTATTCTTAAAGTTATTGATGGTTTTAATCTCCATGACCATTCAATTGGTATCTGTAAGTAATTAGTGAAGATTGGGATAAGGCATCTGACTGAGCTCGATCAGTTGAGAGTGAGGCTAAAGCTTTACTCAGTTTTAAACGAACAAGTAATTAATTTCCCTGAACCATTTATGTTTACTAATTAAAATTTTTGTATTGATGTTATATTTATTGTTATTTGTATTTTTTTTGGTTCGGATGGATTACCTCAACTTATGGCCTTCAGTAGAAAAAGAGCACAATCTTTTTTTGTCTGGTGCTATTAAAGATCTAGAGTCAAACACTCTCCGACTTCCTATAACCGAAGGGGCATCGGTATGTCATTTTACCAAAATACGTTTAGTTAGATTTCATTAGCTGTGGCAAAATGGGCAGACATCCATGGTTTACACATCCATGACTGTAAACCCACTGGAAATGCCTTGGTGAGAAGCCCCCTTTCTTATTATGGTTGACGGACAATGGCTGATGGTGATGCTATCTCCATCTTTGGGTGAAGCCATGTATGTAGGCACCTCTAGCCATTGTGACTGTTTTAAATAGATGAGTTCATGAGTGTTTGGAACTTTCTTAATATCTGAATTCAGGGGGTTTCGAACTATCTTAATAGCTGAATTCAGGGTGTATGGTTATATGTCATTACATATATTGAATTTAATAACAAAACGATGGTCAATAAGATAGATGATATCAAAGGTTCAGTCCCCGGCTTGGATGCGAAACACATTTAGTGAGATTTTGACATGTGAAACGAAGCATTTGTCAGTTCAATGAGTTATATTTCCTGTTTAAAATATATTTTGTATGGTTTATATGTCATTACTATTTCTCTTATATGTGAATGGACAAGTTTTTTAGATACTGAAGCTATGACAACGATGCTACAAGCGATAAACCAGGGAAGAAGAAACCTTTAATTAAAGCTAATGGACCTCGAGTAAGTCTATACTTTATGTGCCATCCTGTTTGTATGTTTCAGTGATGGTTTTTGATGTGTCAACGATTGATCGCATTTTTTGTTTAAATTTTATGTACCTAGGGGAACTGAACTGAAATGCATGTATTGGGTACTTCTAAAACTCCTATGAAGATGTTGGACTTTGGATTGTTGTGATTCAGCCCGATCGAAAGAAGACATGGCATGGTAATTTATTACTATAAAATATGTATTATTATTAGTATGCCAATCTATTCTAACATAATGTTATTAATACTTGATAGGTATGTACAACCCCAAGGAACATTGCTGAACTTTTGGACCTGCCTAGGGTGCGTGAAACCTTCCCTTTACCCATTCCCTGTTTTGATCAAACGGCGAACCCTAGAAAGTGGAACTATTAATGCATACGCTACAACTTTTAATGCATACCGCACTAATGCAGGTACTTGAATCAGTTGGGAGTATCGTCTATTTATGACACAAAAAAATATTGTAGACAAACTTTGATAGGAGGAAACTATGGCTTACTTAATACTACTACCTTTGAGCCTAATGCAGACTACTACAGGTTCATATCGATAGTTTGACTTTGACTTCTGAGGTCAAATGCTTCTAAAGATCATAACACGAATGGGATTATCTTTGTTTCTTACCAGTGCGCTTCTTTGGCGCCGGTTAATGGGGGCAAAGATTCTATCTACTCGCTTCATGGGAACCAAGAAGATACGCGCATATACACATTGTGACAAAAAATCAGTAAGTTTGCTACATATTATTAGCAATTTCGACCCGATTTGAATTCAAAGATTACTTAGCAGTTTGTGGATTCGAAGAGGAAGTTGGTGACATTGTCGGATGTGGATTGGGAAGGGATTCCTGAAATTGGTGATTATTCGTTCTGGAATAAGAAGAGATGTGAGAGTTATGGGCCGGTGCCTGATACATTGCTTGAGAAAGCTAGGCGAGGGACTATTGGTGCGTAGGAAGATTAGTAATGATGACGATATGTTCATTCTTTTTATTAGACGGCTAATAATCTATTTTTATTATTCATTTTACACTATAGGCAAGTGAGCGTAAATGTGAAGGGTTGGTAATCCAGGTTCCTGAGGTTATTAGGTAAGGCTCAAGATTGGGAAATTGTAGATGCGGCTTATAGTCCACAGTATCACAATCAAGGTATCTTTTGAGCTTTAATTGCTTTATGTTGCGTTTGTGCAGTTGCATTGAACATGTATAGTGAACATTGGCTATATATAAGATGGTTGATTGTTAGTCAGATTTTTCTATAAAATGTTTATCTTTAACTGAAGTATCGCATAAAATCGTAAATAAATTCAAAGTGTGACTAATAGAAGTTGCAATATGCACGAGTATGATAACGGGTCAAAGAGGGTATGTTTGTTGTGTGCTTCTTTGCTAATGACCCATTTTTTTTCTCAGTCACTTTTTATTGTTTTGGTAGGCTCTTAGATGACGGAAAGTGGACCTTTTTGGTTAATCTTGATTCAGACAATGTAAAACCTCAAAAATGGGATAATTTGGTAGACGAGAAGCCGGATATGGCATATTTTCCTGACATTAGTATCTATGAATTGCATATTCGAGATTTAAGGTGTCTTATTTATCAGTGACCTCATTTTAGATGATTATTTTTGGTACAGATAATTTGGAAGAAGACCATTTTGAAAAAAAATGTCCTTCTGTTCAGCCTATAAAATGCAATAAAGTATAGCCATCTTTTTGAAGGAACCGGCTGGTGTATTTCATTTGAAAATTTTGTCAGATGATGGCCTCACACATATTCATCTTTTACCAACCTTCCAATTTGGAGACGTTGAAGATGAAAAGAAAAATGGAAGTTTGTGGGTAAGAAGTCATTCAATTCTATTGCTTAACATGACGAGATAACTAAAGTTTAGTTACACTTTATAATTTGTGACGTTGCCATGTGAAAGATCAGATATGGAGATGCTCAAATCTTTGCCACCGGATTTAGCCTATTCCAAGGCAACAATTATCTGATTGATTCCAGAATACATCTACTGGAGCTGTAGATTTGCTGGAAAAAATACTCATATTTTATCCAAATAGGCGTATTACAGGTATCATATATGATCCAATAAATGTCGATATTAGTATCTCCGTGGTATGAATTTAATATTTACATTATCATTAGTTTGATAAGAATCCGAATATATAAACGTAACAAGTGAACGAACAGGTTTTGCTAGATGGTAACATATACAAAGATGTTCTAGGTCATGCGATGCCGAATATTATTTATGTCTCACGCGAGAAACGCGAAGAACAAAAAGCATTATTCCTTTGTACATGTACAATGAACTGTTGACGTGTGATACATTTGGTGTGTTTCCACCAGTGAGCAAGCTAAACCTTGCTCAAACCATGTATCACTTCATCAATGCCAGCACAAAGTTTCGTTCAGGTAAGGCTAACCAAAGATCATGTGTGTTTTCATTTTTATGCAGTCATGAATAATTCTAGCTGCTATCTTGCATTTCATAAACTCTGTTGTACAATAAACCTATACAGGGATTTTTTTAACATAATGACCAAGTATCTACAGATGGGTCGGCTGCAAATATTGTGTGTGAGAGCTATTCTCGCTGCTGCACCTTTCCATGTGAAGAAAGTTTTGGACATGGGTTATTTGGTATAATGGTTTGGGACATGGGCTGTTTGGAATAATGGTTTGGCTGGCATAGAGTCTGAAGTGTATATGTTACTGCATACAAATGTATGTCAAGTGGGTCTGCTGCAAACACTGTGTGCGAGTTGCTGAATTTTTACTAATTCTTTTTGTACAACTATCCATCTCTTCGTGCGCCATATATCGATGAAGTTGAAGAAACAATAGACAGTAAATCACATAAGGCTTTCTATTATGTATTGGTTAGAGCTGTAGATAAGCAAGTTGCGGCTTCACATGGCTGTTTAAAGAAGGTACTTATGTTATTATATTCAAATTGATACCTAACTGATTGCCCATCTTAGTAAACTTTTAAATGTGGCATAAATGGTGTTTGGGAAACGGGTCAAAACACATAGGTTTGTAGAATGGTTCAATCCGAATAAGATTATTAGTCCTTTCTAAAAGAAAAATAAATGTCTACCGCGAAAGTGGTTAACTGAGAAAAAAGTCAATCGCTTCATAATATTCAAAGGCTACCGTGTACTTATTATCAATGGATAATCATTCCAAGTGAGTTGCTAAAAATTGAGTTGCCTTCACATATTACACCGGGTCAAAAATATTTGTAAAGTGTGTTCTACACCTAGACTAATGGTGTTCTGTGGAATAAAGAGGAGAAGAAAATCGGTAAGGAGTGTCGGAAGTTTGATTCAGAGAGTGTATGTATATACTTCGTAAATTCTGTTATTTATTTTAACAGGCTTTATGCATATATATTTTAGTAACCTAATATATTTTAACAGGTTTTATGTATATAAAGAAAAAAATACCTCAGCGATGAAACTTCTAATGATGACAAATTATATACGAAATGTGTTTGGTTGTTGCTGTCTATAGGGGTGTTTGATTGTTGCTGACTAAAAATGTGTTTGGCCGTTGTCTAAAAGGAAGTTTAACCAAAGATATCTAAATGGGTGTTCGGTTGCTGCTGTCTACAGAGTTGTTTGGATGTTGCTGTCTAAAGGGCTCATTGGTTGCTGGTGTCTAAAGCGGGTTTAGTTTTTGATGAATGAAGGAGTGTTTGGCTACTGATGTGTGAAGGGGTGTTTGGTTTCTACTGTATTTGGTCATTCACAAGAGTTCTTAGAAAAGTATGTAAAAACCTTACCCATTCATTTTTTTATATCATATTGAGTACATATAGTTTTATAGTTTTGTTCTTATCAAGTACTATCATTTACTTTAGCATTTTATTATACTCCATTTTTTTCTTATTCTGGACCTTGACTTTTATATTACTGTAGTAATGAATATGCCTTCCAGCCACATTTAAAGAAATTCAATTGACTATATGCTATATGTTTATGTGCTTTTAGAAAATGAAGTATCTAGATGCTATTTTGAATTCAGGTGTGGTGGAAACCGCCTTTAGGCTTGCAAAATTGAATTTGTTAAGCTGTTTTAGAGTTTAGCAAAATATTTGTATACACAATGGGCTATGGCGGTTTGCAGCTACCCGGTGTTATTGAAGACATGTTCTCACATACGGACACACTTGGTGCTATTTTCTCAGACGAAAATGTCTCACTCTATCTTTGGGCTCCAACTTTTTGATTTAAGTATTTTGATTGCGAAATAGTTACTACAAGTTTTATATATAAGTGTTTGGTACTACTAATATGTAGTCAAAACACATGAAAGTTGTTTCTTCAAACTTCGAGCTCTTCGAGACATACAAGATAATGTCATTGCTTCAGTTTAAATGATTTAAGAGTGTGCAGTGTAAATATGCTTTGGTCGAATTTTAACCCATTTGATTTATTTACCTTTGAACCCAATTTATCGAATTTAACAATCACGCATACACAATGGCATAGAAAAAATTTCTTGGGAGGGCCGAAACAATTTTTTTCCAGAAGAACATTAGATGGGAGGGCCGAGATGGAAAAAATAAAATTTTAACAAATGAAATCGCGAAAAAACTACACTAACTGGCTTAGGCCTGGGGGGTCGGGACCCTTCCCGGTCCCTTAATAGATCCGCCCATGCGTATACACAATGTGTGAACTTGCCACCTCCAGTCATTGGCACCTAAGGGAATAAGTGATCTCTAACTGCAAATATGAACGCATAGTTGTAGGCATATACTTATTATTATAAGGATTGAAGGACCTCAAAAGTGACAGTTGGAACTTGATTGGCCATCTAAATATATGATTTGCATTAATATAGCGGGGGGTTGGCTGTTTACATGGGTTGGCTGTTTACATGAATTGAGTTATACAGGTTCTACATAACTTATTGATTATTGAGTTATATGTTATTTCCAACACATTGATAGAATACATTTGGATGTAGTGCAACCTGTATAACATTAACAAAAGCCATTACATATTGCGCGGGCTTCGACAACTATCAAGAAAAAATACAACTAAACATAAACTAATACATTTTAAACAATGATAAAAAACACCGTACTTAAAAAACACATTTCCGTTAAGTAACACCATCAGAAGTAAAATTATAAAAACCCAATAAATAGTGGCCCGGTACGATATTAAAAATAATTTACCACTAACTAACTGATGAGGCGAAAAGTGTACCGCTTTTAAGGGGTCATTTAAGCCCGAAATCGTATTTATTTGATCAAATATTGCCCTAAATCGTTCCTTTTGTCATTTTAGGTACTTTTGAGGAGAAATCTGGAAAAGGAGGCATTTTGGACGTTTTTGGAGCATAAAAGTGAAGAAAACGGCAAAGTCTCAAAATTGTGCTGAAAGTCACCTTTGACGGCGTCAACATTAACTCCAGACGGCGTCATGCCTTGGCAAGAAAAGTTGGATGTGAAATTTACTCATGACGGGCCAGTGAGTTTGCATGAGAATTCTGACGGCGTCACGCTTTAACTAAATCAAGGGCGTCACGGCTTAAATCATAAGGGGACGGCGTCACGTTTAGGATCCGACGGCGTCAAGCCTTGATAAGCCAGAATGGATTTTTGAAGAGCTAAAGAGGGACGGCGTCAAGATGGTCATCCGGGAACCCTAAAAGCGGCGAGGTGACGGCGTCACAATGCATAAGGTGACGCCGTCAGATGTCAAAGTCTATATATAGTTTTCTAATTTTTTGTCATAAGGGAGAGCTTAGTGTGTGGAATTTTGGGATAAAACCCTAAGACGATTTTAGCTACTTTTTCAGGGCTTTTAGCCTTGAGATCTTCCATGTTTCATTGAAAGATAAGTTATCAATTAATCATTCAATATGTCTATGTGTTGTTTGATTCTATCTTATGCTTGTCTTTTGTTTAACATGTTAGGCTAATTTTATCTTGTGTTTGCTTAGATCTAATGAAACCTAGCTATTGATTATTGGTTGTTAGTGTGTTGTTAGTTGTATTGGATGATTGTTTATCTATGTTAGGCTTAAGAAAACTGGCTAACTTCCTATTCGGTAACTTGCTTGAACGTCTTAAGAAACATGAACCAAACGCGTACTAAAGGTTTTTATGGTTGTATTTAATGCACAAGCGAATTCTAGTGATCCCATGTTAGGAGCTTCCTAGCCGGCTCGACATAGGAGTGAAGTAGGAGCTTGTAGAGTTTGGGGAAGTAAGTACGCCACCCCACGAATGGTATTAAGGAATACACCCGTCATCCACGCGACTAATACACACTAATTAACCGGTAAAAGATAGTTAGGGAGTAAGGAAATCTAAGTAAACACATTTCTCCACACATAAGTTTCTCACCACTTTTCATTTTTGTTATTTTATTTTATTTGCATTTGTAGTAATTTGGGTTAGTTGACTAGCAACTAATTCCGCCCACTCCTTCAAAACCCGAGATTTTACTTGCTTTCATAAAATATAAAAACATAAAAAGAATCTTCCTCAACCCTTAGACCTATTAGAGTAGCTTTTCATACCTAACGAACACTATTCCCTGTGGAGAACGATCAATCCCCCGTACTTACCACTACACTATACTACATCGGTCAGGTACACTGCCTGGTGGGGTTGTAAGCCTCTTGAGATCCCTCGAGAGGTAAAACCTGTTGTAAGGTTGCAAAACCCACGCATCAAGTTTTTGGCGCCGTTGCCGGGGAATAGTTATTGTTTAGGTTGAATTTTTATTTCTATTAGGTCTACTCACTAGATTCCTTTCTAGTGAGATTTTTATTTTATTTTTCTAGGTTTTCTTTAGTCTATCTATTTTCTTCGTGTCTTTGTTCGTAACCATACCGTCCGACATCATGGAAGATGGTAATATCCTTAACCCCCACAACCCACCACCACAACAACCACCACCACCTCCTAGAGCCCGTACTTTAGGAGAGTATTCCCGTCCTAGCCACCATGGCTATCGAAACACCATTGAGCTCACTCAAGGAGCCAATATCACACCCTTGCGATCCGACACCATCCGGTTGGTGCAAAGCGGATGCGCATTCCATGGACTTCGTTCTGAAGATCCTAATCAACATCTCAAGGACTTTCTTAAAATCGTTGATTCTATAGACCTTGATGTTGCCACTCGAGAGACGACCCGATTGCGTCTCTTCCAATTCTCTCTGCGGGACCAAGCTAGTCAGTGGCTAGAACGTCAACCCGCAGGATCCATTACCTCTTGGGATGATCTCACCACTCGTTTCCTTGCTCAGTTTTTCCCACCGGGAAGAACTACCAAGCTAAGGAATGATATCTTGATGTTCCAACAACGTCAAGGCGAAACTCTCTACGAGGCATGGACTCGATTCAAGGACTTACTCCAAAAAGTCCCTCACCATGGCATAGAACTTTGGCTCCAAGTCCAAATCTTCTATGACCATATCAATCTCTCCACGAGGCAAACCATTGACCAATCGGCCGGTGGCAAGCTACGTGATCTAAGTGCGGAACAATCATGGGCTCTCCTAGAGGATCTTGCTCTTTATGACAACGAAAGTTGGAGTGATCCCCGTGATTTGAATAAAACGGTCAAGGCAATATCTTTGCCTTTGAACAATTCAAGCACTTCCGACCGTAGGATCGTAGAACTTGAAGACCAAGTCAAGTTTCTCATGAAATCCTACGAGGCTCCTAAACCTTCAAGCCAAGTGAACAAAATCACTTCTTCATGTGAATTATGTAGTGGTCCCCACGACACTCGTGATTGCATGGAACTCCCCGAACAAGCTTTTGTGGACTACGCATCCTCGCGTACCGACGGAGCGGGAGACAAGTGGTACACTTTCAAGCCCGAGCCAAACCCTTATGGTGATTCATACAACCCCTCATGGAAAAATCACCCGAACCTTAGGTGGAAACAAAACCAAAACTCACAACAAATCAATTCTTCCAACCCACCTAATCGTTTCCAATCAAGCGGTTCCAACTCGAACCGTACTTTCAACAACAATCCTTCCGGCAATGGTAGTACCAATAACTTTGAAGGATTGATGTCTCAATTTATGGCATCTCAAGAAGCTCGGATAGCTAGATTCGAGACCGAATTCAATCAACAACAAACTGAGATGACCAATAAAATTGACAACTTGTTGAAAGCCCTCCATAACCAAGTGTTATCACCTCCACATAAGGACGCTAGGAACACAAATAGCGGACCCCAAGTCAAAGACCCTTCTTCATCCAAACACGTCCACTTTGTCAACATTGTCACTATTAAACCAATTGATAGGAATGAGGATAATAGTGAACCTAAGGATGAGGATAGGAAAGTCGAGGTTGATAAGGAAGTTAGGACAAGTGTGATTGAAGAAGTAGATGATGATGAGGACTACTTCAATAGGCTACCCACTAAGGAAGAGCGCGCATATCATACAAACTTATTCGATGACCCCGAAACACCATACTTCCTAGGTAAACCAATCATTGAAATAGGCGACCCTTCTAATCTCAACATACCATGCAACATCGGACATCTACATGTGTGGAAAGCTTACATCGACCTTAGATCACCCATAAACATCATGACTAGAGCTCACTACAACTTGATAATGAAAAATCAACTTGGGTATAGGATGCTCCCTGACAAGGGTTGGATGAGTAACTTCACGGGAAGAGTTAAGGGATTACCGGTTTATGTAGGAAACTTCACTTATGTCACCGACTTTGTAATTGTAGAAGATATCCGTCCAATAGTCGATGCATCCTTAACTCAAGTGGTTTTTGGAAAACCATTTGTTGAGGTCTCTAGAATGACTTATGAACCTTCCTTAGGGATAGTTAGATTTAAGGATGAGACCGATGAAGTAAGCTACCAAATGCCATATAAGATAGAACAATTCCAACACTTGTCAAATGTTGAGAAGGAGCTTAAACAAGCAGTCTACTATAGGAATGATAAGGATAGAAGTAAAGGAGTAGACTATGTTATGGAAAGGATATTCGGTTTCTACAAGGATTGTTTGAAATTAGGACCGGAATATAAAACCGGGAAGGAGAATGGCCTAGGAACCGTGACCGATGATGGAGTCACGTAATGTACGTGACTTTGAGTCTAGCTACAAGACTCGTTAATAAAGAAAAGCGCTTCTTGGGAGGCAACCCAATCTTTATTTGTTTTATTTGCTTTGTGTGTTCATTTGTTTGTGTGTTTGTTTTATTTGCTTCGTATGTGTGTGTAATTTTTATTATTATTGATTCATGTTAAAAACTAATTTGTGAAAATGCTTTATTTTGTTTTTAACTTCGTCTTAACTACATATAAAGGTATTTTGCAAAAGATAAGTGTAAGGGAAATCTAAATCGGTTTATTAGAACACAAATGAACATGAATCATAATAATATTAAATTAACATACATATTAGTATTTGTTTGAGTCAAATGCTTGTATCGAGTCATAATGATGTTTTGCAGAATTTCCAGGAAGTAAGGTAAAGGTTTTTCCAGAAATTTTCCGGAAACTTAAAATGAAAATTTTTGTCAGGTCATTTCTGACGGCGTCAGGGTTTATAACCTGACGGCGTCAGATTTAATTTTCAGAAATTTTTGAAAGTTTTGTTTTTAGAAAAGTTTTTATTAAAATCTCCAACTTATAATCTCCAGGAATCTGCAAAGTTATCATTCCACAAGCATTATATCCTTATATATAGATTTTATCCCGCCGATGTTATGCAGGTTTTCGTGTTTGTTTTCTCAGGTTCAACAGGTTATTTTGGACAAGGAGATGTTTTTTGGAATCAAGCTTATGGCGATGCATTAGTCATGGAGCTTCAACATTCTCTTTGGAGGACGATTTAACCGTGTAATTTCATTATCCAACGAGCGAATCAGGGGAGTATTTGATTTCATTCTTTTACTTTATGCTTTTACATTTGTCATTTGAACATTGGGGACAATGTTCATCTTAAGTGTAAGGGGAGGGTAAAAGTACGATTTTTGAGAATACAATTGCGCTTGATTTTTGTTTGTTTGATAGTAGATGTGTAATAAAACTGAGAGAAATACTTGTTAAGGTGATTTTAGTGCCAAATTTAAAATTTTTTACAACATATAGGAGTGAAACTTTGATCCTAATAAGCGTCTCATGGATAGGAGTTATATGACTAGCACAAAAACCGTACCACTAAAAAATTTTCCACCCCCAAATATGTGAGGTTCACCCCTAGAATTGGTAGGAAAAGCATTTATGCTATGATGTGTGTACCGGTAGCACTTAGATTCTAGAACTTGCGTTAGGACCATTCCAAGGCCACAAGTGAGACTACATTCGTGTAGTTAGATTTACTACATGATAAGAGGCATTAGGATTAACCCATTGTTTTACACCTGTGTTTTTGTTATAATTACATTGGCTACATTGGTCAAGTAATTCTCCCACACCCTTTGCGTTGTACTCATTTTTAGTACACGATACCCCTAGTACACCCCTCAGAGCCTATCTTTTCGTTTCGACCTTTAAGCATTTTACTTAAAGGAAGAATTTGTTTACACCCCACTTAAATGTACACCCAAATCGCCTTAGCCTACCTTGTATGCACTCATTTTTAGTGCATTATTGTTACAACATTTGTTTAAACCCAAGTTAATTATCTAATTGATTACATGGTTGCTAAGTCGAGTCATATCCTTGTACATATTGTTTTGGGATGATTGGGACTCATGGGCAAAGTACTAGTGTTATGGAGTAATGGGGAAGAACATCATTTATTACCCCCATATGTGCTAAATGTTTTAAAAGTACTCCAAGTTTTTCAATTATCTTAATTCGAGTCATTAGAATAGTTATTTGTAAAGTTATGTAAAAGTTCAAGTGTAAGGGGATGCAATGCCCCTATGATGTATCATTTTGGATGGTAGGGTAAAAGTGTATGTCAAAAAAAAAAAAAAAAAAAATCGAAAAAATCAAGAAAAATACAAAAAAATGAGAAAAAGAAAAGTAGAAAAAAAACATACGGACTACCATCCCGTTTCATTTTATGTTTATTTTATGTTTATGTTTTGTTATTTTCTTTCATTAGCTTAAGATCGAGTCTAGTCTTGGCTTAGCAACGTTGTATAGTACATGTAATTGATCAAGATTTTTAACTCGCCACCAGTAAAATATCCTTTATCCAACCAAACCGTGTTCTCCTTTTCCCTACACCTAACGTTATAACCCATTTAAAAGCCCTCTTTGATAGTTTATCTTAGGTGCTTACGCCTAGTGGAGGAGGTTTTCGATCCTTTCCCAAGCCTATGGTAATCTATTTGCTATGACAGGTAGTGAGAGATATTTTCCGTTTTCATTTATGAGATTTATTTTGATGACACTTGAGAGATGTGAGTATCTAAACACTACTTGTGAGGTGCTAGTATATAATCTCCGTGCTTATTATGATTGAAGTGGAACGATTATTTGTTGTAATTACTTTTATGTTTGCATTAAATGACCCCTAACTTGTATTTTGATTAGAATAAAAGCGCATTTGCTTGAGGACAAGCAAATCTCAAGTGTAAGGGTATTTGATGAGGCGAAAAGTGTACCGCTTTTAAGGGGTCATTTAAGCCCGAAATCGTATTTATTTGATCAAATATTGCCCTAAATCGTTCCTTTTGTCATTTTAGGTACTTTTGAGGAGAAATCTGGAAAGGAGGCATTTTGGACGTTTTTGGAGCATAAAAGTGAAGAAAACGGCAAAGTCTCAAAATTGTGCTGAAAGTCACCTTTGACGGCGTCAACATTAACTCCAGACGGCGTCATGCCTTGGCAAGAAAAGTTGGATGTGAAATTTACTCATGACGGGCCAGTGAGTTTGCATGAGAATTCTGACGGCGTCACGCTTTAACTAAATCAAGGGCGTCACGGCTTAAATCATAAGGGGACGGCGTCACGTTTAGGATCCGACGGCGTCAAGCCTTGATAAGCCAGAATGGATTTTTGAAGAGCTAAAGAGGGACGGCGTCAAGATGGTCATCCGGGAACCCTAAAAGCGGCGAGGTGACGGCGTCACAATGCATAAGGTGACGCCGTCAGATGTCAAAGTCTATATATAGTTTTCTAATTTTTTGTCATAAGGGAGAGCTTAGTGTGTGGAATTTTGGGATAAAACCCTAAGACGATTTTAGCTACTTTTTCAGGGCTTTTAGCCTTGAGATCTTCCATGTTTCATTGAAAGATAAGTTATCAATTAATCATTCAATATGTCTATGTGTTGTTTGATTCTATCTTATGCTTGTCTTTTGTTTAACATGTTAGGCTAATTTTATCTTGTGTTTGCTTAGATCTAATGAAACCTAGCTATTGATTATTGGTTGTTAGTGTGTTGTTAGTTGTATTGGATGATTGTTTATCTATGTTAGGCTTAAGAAAACTGGCTAACTTCCTATTCGGTAACTTGCTTGAACGTCTTAAGAAACATGAACCAAACGCGTACTAAAGGTTTTTATGGTTGTATTTAATGCACAAGCGAATTCTAGTGATCCCATGTTAGGAGCTTCCTAGCCGGCTCGACATAGGAGTGAAGTAGGAGCTTGTAGAGTTTGGGGAAGTAAGTACGCCACCCCACGAATGGTATTAAGGAATACACCCGTCATCCACGCGACTAATACACACTAATTAACCGGTAAAAGATAGTTAGGGAGTAAGGAAATCTAAGTAAACACATTTCTCCACACATAAGTTTCTCACCACTTTTCATTTTTGTTATTTTATTTTATTTGCATTTGTAGTAATTTGGGTTAGTTGACTAGCAACTAATTCCGCCCACTCCTTCAAAACCCGAGATTTTACTTGCTTTCATAAAATATAAAAACATAAAAAGAATCTTCCTCAACCCTTAGACCTATTAGAGTAGCTTTTCATACCTAACGAACACTATTCCCTGTGGAGAACGATCAATCCCTCGTACTTACCACTACACTATACTACATCGGTCAGGTACACTGCCTGGTGGGGTTGTAAGCCTCTTGAGATCCCTCGAGAGGTAAAACCTGTTGTAAGGTTGCAAAACCCACGCATCACTAACACCATCTAACATCTTATAATTATGATATTAAAAAATAAAATAAAACAAACATCCTTAAAAAATATTTTAGAATAACTAAAACCATCCAAATTATAATTACAAGTCATGCCCGCCCGTTGGGCGGGCTTTGAAGTCTAGTATATATATATATATATATATATATATATATATATACCTACTCATTAAGCATATAACATATATATATATATATATATATATATATATATATATATATATATATATATATATATATATATATATATTAGACAAGAAAATAATACATAGCACCTAGTAATTCATAGTATCATATTTAGGAAGATGCCAGTTAATTAATCCTAATGAATATCTATGTGCAAGGGAACGGGGAGTTGTGATAGCATGGACTTCTAGACTTGTACCAAGTGAGGTCTTAGTGGATAAATCATGGTTTTTCAAATTTAGTTCACTTATAAATGTCACATACACAAATATAGATGACAGATATGAGATCACCATGCATGATTTAAATAATTGTTTTTAGCATTATTCAACAATGTTTGCGAGTAGGTTTTATGTGGATGTGAAAAATATATTAATGAAATAGTTTTGGCTTTATTTCAAAATGTTTTTATGAGGAAATAAAACATATTTTTCCAATCTTTGGTTTTTGATAAACACGTAATTATGGACACAAGTTTGGAAGAAAGGTAGGATGGTGAAACATGTTTAATAGAAATGTGTCATAATCTTTTGAAAAATCATTTTTCCAAAATGTGAAGTTTTTGCAAATTTAAAAACAAGTCCCATTAATTATAGGTTTAAAAATAGTGGTTTATTAAAGATCTCATGCTCAAGGGTATTGGTTAAGTCTATTGTCACATGCTACCTCTTTCTACATATCCTATGGGATTTAAGCATGTATTATGACTAAATACAAAAATACATCATATCAGAGTAGTTAGAGAAAAACAAAAGCTATTATAACGACAATGCATTCAACAACTAAACAAATAATTACGAAGGCATGCAGTCAAATCACATAGGAGCAAGTAAACATCTAGAAATTTTATATATGCAAGATGACATAAATCTAGGAATGAAAAGCTCTAGTGAAAAGCAATGTTCATAACAGTAAACTATCGTTAGGTATATTTAGGAAGAATAATGTATTCAAGTTGGAGAATGAGTATGAGACTATTACTAGTGGTGCTCAATTCAGGCTAAACACGACCGTTTTTACGGGTTACACACACCCAACTTCTCACATAGAAGCAATTCAACCGTTAGGTCAAATTGAGTTTCTAGTCAATAGATTCTCCAGTAGTCATTCTCTTTTTAGAAGAAATTAAGTTCCTAAATTTACCTATCGAAGAGTACCAAATATGAAGATTGCTTGGTTTACTAATACTTAGGGGAGGGGGCTAACTAAAGGGTTTCTAGTTCATTAAGCCACAGAACGAATATAACTAAAATGTAAAGGCAAAACAACCTATTAGACTAAGCGTATCCTAAGGCATTAATAAGATTATATGCATGAAGTAATTACTTATGAAATTTAAAAAGAGAACTTACCTCACCTCCTAGCTTTTCTTCGTAATGTCTCAGATGATGATCGACGTGTGAATGATTGGTGAGTCTTCAAGATAACCAAGGTGTGAAAGTATATCATGGCAAGCTTCTAACACCTTATTTAAACCGAAGTGGCTTGACCCGAACATGTCTTGTACTGGACTCATTTGATATCTTAGCCTTGATGCATATAACGTCTTATGTAGAATCTTCCACATCGGATGATGTTCTTCTCCTTCGTCTGTGTCACTCCATGATTGTGGATTGGGTTCACTTTGGAGTTGATTCATCTTCGTCGTTAATACCTTCATTAACAACATTTGAACTAGTAGCACATGTATCTATTTTATCTAAATATTTATCTATTAAATTTTCTAAGATAACTAATTCATGTACAAGATCAAAATCCTCATCTTTGGCTTGACATTTTTCTTGATGAAAGTTTAAGAAATTTTTCCAAATATCATTTGCCGTTTTACAAAAGGATATTCTTTCATATTCAACTTTCGGCAAGGTTTTGTAAACAATTATTTTAGCTTTATTATTTATGTCATTCTTTGTTTTCAAATAATTAATTTAACTTTCAAACTCCGTTTTTGCTTGACTTTCAAAATCCGTTTTTGTTTGATTTTCAAAATCCGTTTTTATTTGACTTTCAAAAACCATTTTTGTTGATTGAAAATTACCAATCGAAATGACATGCCAAAGATCTAGATCAATTGATTTCACATAATTTTCAAATTTATTTTTCCATTCAAGAAAAGTATAGTTTTCAAATAGCGGTGGTTTTTGCATAAATTCCCCTTCTAAATATTTTTCGAATTCCATAGATCGATTCAAGTTTTAAAATACAGTAAATTTTAAAAATCTTGTTTGACGTGGCTCTTGATACCAATTGTGGAAAACTAGAAGGGGGGGGGGGGTTGAATAGTTTTACGTCTTTTTAATTTTATTATGAAAACTCTGTTTCCTTTTAAAACCTTAGATTTGAGTTTATATGAAAAATGATACTTGACCAATATTATTAATTATATGTGTATCCTTTTAGATTTGTTATAAAAGTTTTCTTTTTATGAATGGTATTTTAAATTGATCTTTATGTGAAATCAACTTCTAATTAATACCAACAGTTATATATGCCTACATGTATGAAAGTAATGACGATATAAAGAAATAAGTAAGAGATGGAAAGATCAAACCGAGACACGAGGGATATATAGTGGTTCGGCTACAAGGACACCTTCCTTGCCCTACTCCACTCCCCGAACACACCTTGCTCGAGAGTTTTCTTCACTACTTCAACAAGCTTCCTTATGGCGGAGAAAACCTTACACAACTTTGGCTTAGACCGGTTTAACGACACAAAGCTAAATGTCGAGTTCTAATAGTAGCTAGAACCAATCTCACGACTTCAATCACAACTAGTTCACGACTTCTTCACGACGGCTTCACAACTTCAACACAACGGCTTCACGACTTCTACACGACGACATCACAACTTCTAAGCTACGGCTTCATGACTTCTGCACAACTACTTCACAACTTCTAAGCTATGGCTTCACGACTTCTACATGACGACTTTACAACTTCTAAGCTACGGCTTCACGACTTCTACATGACGACTTCACAACTTCTAAGCTACGGCTTCATGACTTCTACCCCACGACTTCACAACTTCTAAGCTATGGCTTCACGACTTCTACATGATGACTTCACAACTTCTAAGCAACGGCTTCACGACATCTACACCACGGCTTCACAACTTCTACACCACGGCTTTACAACTTCTACATGACTTCTTTACACCACAACTACTTATACACCTTCTTCACTACTCACACACTATACATATCTAGTCACTTATGTTTACACCTTATACACACACTTTACACAAATGAATGAATGATTTACAATTATGATACACCAACAACTTGGATGGAAGAGATACACCAAGTTGTAATACTTCTTGTCTTGAAGGATAGAAGTATTCTTCTCTTGCACTTGGGAGGTTGAAGCTTTGGATCACTTGAAACAAAAGCTTATAATTATATGATCAAAGGGTTTTTGAAAATATGAAATGAGATCTAAACCAGAAAGTTTTTAGTGCAAAAGGTGAGTAAAAATCCAGGGGAAGGCTGGTATTTATAGGCAGAAAAACTGGACAGCTGGAAGCTACTGGAGCGTGGCCGGCCCCCTTAAATAGGGGGGCGGTCCCCTTAATTTTAAGGGGGCCGCCTAGCAAAATTAATGGGGCCGCCCAAGCCAACCGTTGCCCAGTTTTGTCTTTTTGTGGGGAAGGTTTTTCTGGAACATTTTTACTGATTTTGGTTAAAAATTTGAATTCATAAATTTATAATGAATTAAACCTTTTTATTTATTACCAAAAATGTTTTTCTAAAAGATATATTATAAAAAATCTAGTTATTAAGAAAAAGAAGCTTTCCACAGCAGCTAGCAGCAGCAACATACTCTGCCTCAGTAGAAGATGTAGCCACTATAGTCTGCTTCTTGCACTGCCAAGAAACCAACCTTCTACCCAAAAACTGACAACCCCCAGTAGTAGACTTTCTATCAAAGTTAGCCCCAGCATAGTCACTATCACTATAAGCTTCCAGCACAAAAGGAGACTCTTTGGGGTACCAAAGACCCAACTTAGGCTGGCCTTTCAAATACTTGAAAATTTTCTTGACAGCATTTAAATGAAAAGTCAAGGGTGTAACCTGATGTCTAGAACAAGCACTGACTGCAAACATGATATCCGGCCTAGAAGCTGTCAAATACATGAGTGAACCAATCATGGACCTGTAGAGGTGAACATTAACAGCAGCATCAGGTCTATTATTGGATTTTGGCTTTGGAGCTTCATATGGTGTTGTTGCAGTCTTCACACTTTCCAAGTCAAACTTCTTAAGTATGTCATGAACATACTTCTCTTGGCTGATAAAAATCCCATCTGGTTTCTGTTTAACCTGTAAACCCAAGAAGAATGTCATCTCTCCCATAGCACTCATCTCAAATTCACTCTTCATCAACTCCTCAAATTCCCTACACCAAGCTTCATTTGTGGAACCAAAGATAATATCATCTACATAAACTTGTACCAGAATGATATCTCTGTAATTCTTCCTTATGAAAAGTGTTTTGTCTATTGCCCCTCTTCTGTAACCATGTTTTAACAAAAAGGCTGACAACCTGGCATACCATGCCCTTGGTACTTGATGAAGACCATAGAGT
This sequence comes from Artemisia tridentata subsp. tridentata, assembly GCA_021014915.2. NCBI lineage: Eukaryota > Viridiplantae > Streptophyta > Magnoliopsida > Asterales > Asteraceae > Artemisia > Artemisia tridentata. The sequence continues at coordinate 1,700,060 of CP139505.1, read as the reverse complement.
GGTTTTACCACTTTGTAAACCAAATCAGGATTCTATGGGTCCACAAATCCCTTTGGTTGAGTAACATACACCTCTTCTTCAATCCTTACATACAAAAATGCACTCTTTACATCCATCTGATAAACCACAAACCCCATGAATGATGCAAAAGCTAAAAACAATCTAATAGCTTCCACTCTTGCCACTGGTGCAAACACCTCATCATAGTCAATACCCTCTTCCTGTCTATGTCCTTGAGCTACCAACCTAGCTTTGTTTCGAACCACAATTCCCCTTGCATCTCTTTTATTCTTGAGAATCCATTTAGTTCCAATTGCATGTTTTCCTTCAGGCAAAGGTACCAACTTCCAGACTTTCTGATTCTGGAACTGCTGCATTTCCTCTTGCATAGCTTCAACCCAATCAGAATTATCAAGGGCTTGAGCTATACTGCTTGGTTCAATTTGGGATTGAAAACAAGCATAGAGGCAATGAAGATAGTCAGTATGATTGCTTCTTAACTGATCCTGAATATAACTGATGAAAGCAGATTCTCCAAACTTGGGTTGATGCAATTTGCTTCTTGTCTGCACAGGTGAATTTAGATCTTCAAGAATCAAAGACTGAGGATGAACAATATTAATCCTGTTAGTTACAGTGGGATTGACATCAATGGTGGATGCTTGATTTTTGATTGAAGGGTTGAAATCATCATCATATGAGGAAGAAGTGAAAATGCCTGTCCTGGATTGATGATGAGGATCTTCCAACTTATCTCTTGAAGAGTACGAATTTCCAAGGTCAGATGGACTTGGGAATCTTTCAGGGGAGTTATTGAAACCCAAAGAGTCAACAGATGGAGTGGTCAAAGGAGCAACACAAGTAGGAACACCAGCAGCATCAGAGGGACCAGCAGTAACAAGTGTACTACCAGCAGAATTGATAGCAGCAGAAACAGGAACACCACCAGCAGAATCCAGTTGTCTTCTAGCTTCAGCTGCAGCATTTCTCAATATCTCCTCTGTTTCTTGTGAAAACCTAGAACCAAACATTTCAGCAGCTTTCTTGGCTTTTCCCAGTCCACCATTGAATCCACAGACACCAAGGCTTTGGGTTCTTCTGACTCCAATTCTTGAATTTTGAATGCAGAGTACCTTGTTTTGTCATCCACCTTCTTTTCTGGGCATTCTCTAGCAAAATGACCTGGTTGTGAGCATTTGTAGCACCTCACCTTCCTTCTGTCAAACCTTGCTGCCTCCTGTCCATCGAAGTTGATCCTTCTCCCTGCCTTCTTCTCAAACCTGTTAACTTTCAATGACAGCATAGCCATCTGCCATTTAATGTCCATCTCTTCTAGATCTAGTTGATCCACCTGATGAAAGTCTTCATAAGCAATTTGCTGCTGTGGTGTACTTTCAGCAACAAATGAGTGAAGCACTTCCTCAACCACATTATCAGATCTGGTCTGAGTTTTTGGTGCAGCAGGAGAATAAGAGACTGATGGGGATGATGAAGTTGGGCTATCACCATATGATACTTTGTTAGTACTAGTAGCACTAACAAATGCAGTATGAGTAGGGGTGTGGGATGAGTAAGTTGAAAACCCTTTGATATCAATCTCCAGGGTTTTGAGCTTGTTGTACAGATCATCAAAGGTCATGTAATCAAGTCCACCTCTGGCCTTGAGTGTGATAGAAACCTGAGACCAGGATGGAGGCAAGGCCCTCAAAAACTTGGTGTTGCAATCTTCATTGTCCGGCCTGGCTTGCAACTGGTTGAGTTGGCTGAGGATCTTGTGAAACCTGTCATAACCTTTGTGAATCCCTTCAGCCTCAGAGATCTAAACTCCTGGAACTCCTGCTTGAGCATGGACTTCCTCATCTTTTTGGACTCATCATTCCCTCCAAATCTAGCTTTTACAGCAAGCCAGATCTCCCTTGCATCATCCAGGTGATGAAAATCACCCATACGATCTTCTGGAATAGCCTGAAGCAAAAGAGTTCTTGCCTTAGTTTCTGATCCATGCTGAATACACTTATAAATAAATGCAGACAGCGGATACGCGTGATACACGGGAAATGACAAATCAATCCTTTAAGAAAAAGACTAATTTACAAAACCGTGAATAAGATATGTGTAGTGTGAAACCAGGTAAGTGATTACCCAGGTCGTGTCCCAACGAGGTGTGAATGGGCAATTGCTGAAAGTTTGGATTAGAGTGACTGATGATTAGATATGAGATTTTTGATTTTTTTTTAATTCTAATTAACAAATGAGAAACAAATTCTCACGGGAAATTTAAGATTTAAACTAAATTATAATAAAAACGCGAAACAGGAAATCTAAAAACGGGCTAATAACTGAAATTTTAGGAAATTTAATCTTACAAGTGCAAAATTATTTTTCTTAAATCCTAAATAATAAAAGAAAATTTTAGAAATTAAAATTATATTTTTCTGGTTTTTATTTTATTTATTATGAATTAAAAACTAATAGAAACTAATTAAAATGATTAAAAATAGTAAATGACTTAGGAAAAATCTGAAAAATTCAAGTTAAGTCTAAAATAATATTCTTAATCTAGAAAATGAAAATAAAAAGTTATCTAAACCCTAATAAGCAGATGGGCTAATAAGCAGTTTGGGAATAAGCCCAAAAATAAGCTAAAAAGCTCAAAAATTTACCAAAGGTTCAAGACTAGTTCAATACACTAACAGAGGCTTAAAACAACTTAATATGATCAAATAAGCACTATGGATCAGCAGATAAGCAGTAGCACATTAGTAGCAAATTATGCAGAAACTATGGGCTAATCAGCCAACTTGCAGACAGATTTAAGCACTTCTAATAAGCTAATTTGTGGAACTTTAAGGGGGAAAAATCTTCCTGATACTACTGGCTACACAAAAACACAAAAAGCCCCATTTCTAACAAATCAATTGAACTCTAATTTGCACCTAGATCAGATGGTGTTAGCAACTGAGTTCTATGCAGGTTCGAATCAGTGAAAATGGGGAAAATTGCAGGCCTATTTTAAAGCTAGGAAATAAGCTAATGTGTGAAATACTAGATTATTATCTAAAAGCCTGACATGTGAGCTAGTTGTAAATCAAAAATCAAAACCTAGGATCAATTGGATAAGCAGATAAGCAACTGAGAAAAAGCTAAGAAAAACTTAAATCTGCTCAGTGTATACTGATGTGATTTGCAGAGTTATGCAGAAGGCACAAACCCAATTGATTCTAACTGGTCTTATAGATTATCACTATATGGACCTAATAGAACTCAGAAATGCCAATGAAAAGGTTAGAATAAGCTTGTGGCTTATTATGGCTTAATTGAACTTTTTGAGGGCTGAAATTCACACAGACTGCTCAAAACTAGATTATCTATCTAAATGGCTAATCAGAACTCAGAAATAGCTTATTATGGCTTATTTAGGCTAGTACAAAGTTGGACTAAAGGTAAATGTACAGTAACACACAGGTTTGACTATTTGACCTGCTTAAACCAAACACCCCTTAATGGTGTTCTGTGGTGGTTTTTTAACTAGCACAGGCTAGTTTAACTTATAATTTCTGGTTTTTACTTATTAACTAACTTAGTTTAACTCTATTAAGCAACTTTTAAAACAGAAATAAGCAGTTTAACAAGTTATACTATATTTGGCTAATTTTGACTTTTTAATAGATTTTTAAGTAGAATAATGCAAAGCTATTTAACTACTGATAAAACAGATCAATTATGATTAGAAACTATAAATAAGCAGAAAAACAACACAATAAGCTAAAGATAAGCACTAGTACAGTTAAAATAGAAATTAAGCTAAAATTGAGAAAAAGCTCACAACTGAGAGAAGCTTATGAAACAAAGAACTAATGATCAGAACAACTCCTAGCTTGTTAACACAAGCTAGAAACCCAGAAAAAGCTTCCAAGAACAGCTTAATTCACTCAGTAGCTTATTTGACCAATACTTTGACTTCTGTTGACTTTCTTCATTTTTTGAATTTAAAACTGATTATTTCTAATATAAGCTTACACAAAGCTATGAAAAGCTTTCATAAGCTTATAGCAAGGGTGAGTGGCTTTTTGATTGGTTCTTAACAACTTAATAACTTATTTCTAGTTAACAGACTACTTTGAAACTTAGCATACTTGAAATTTAGAACACAAGTGATTGAAATACAATTATCTTGACTGAATTGAACTTGTATTAATAACTGGAATTTGAAAATTACAAGATTGCAACTACTGAATATGAAATACGATTATGCTACATTAACTACTTATTTATTACAAGCTACAATGCCTCTATTTATACTAAGATAAAGCGGGATATGTCCTCTCATCCTCTCTGATCATATCTTGGCCTTTGGATTCTCCTGAAATCATCTCAATCGTCCAAATTCAGAGTTGGCGGGAAAAAGTTAAAGTGGAAAATACCACTTGTTCTGGTAACTTGAGGGGAAGGAAGACGCATTGAATGCAATTTGGTTTGTTAGGTGAGTGGGATAGGAGGAGGGGGTGGTGTGTCAGGAAGGCGGTGGAAAATGATGGTGGTATCTGGTATGGTTTTGGCGGGGTTGATGGTTTAGGAGAAAGGTTTGACTGAGTCAAACCGGTATAAGCTAAGGGTGGGGTTGGACTTTTTTATAAATTAGGCTTGGGTTTATTTCAGTGGGTTGGGTTTTAAGTAGCTGGGTTTAGTTTTAGGATTGGATTTGATTTGGACTTTAGTTTTAACCTTAGGGACCAATGTTGTAAATGCTGAAAATCCAAGGACCAATGTTGCCAATAGTGAAAATTAATTCCAGGGACCAATAGTGAACATATTTGATTTCCCAAGGACTCATGTTGACTTATCTTCCAAATTAAACCTTCAGGGACTAATTCTGCCAATTTATGAAACTTCAGGGACTGAAACTGTCAATTTTGTAAACTTTGCTTGTTTTTCACCTGTTTTCAATCCTTTTGTACCTGAATCATATAAAAACACATTCTATGGATATTTGTAGCATTATGTGACTTTTCAAAGTGTTTTTGGCTATTTTTGCAGTTTAAATGGGAATAAAATGATGAGTATTTAGACACTCATCAATCCCCCACACTAAACTATTGCTAGTCCCTAGCAATCTTTTATGAAAATTTAATGGATTTTATGTCTCTTTACCAAAAGCCATTACTTCTGGAGTAGCCAATGTTTTAGTATGATATTTTGGTACATTAATAACCAAATGATTTTGAGCAAACCATCAGCTGTCAACGGATTTGATTTGTCTTTACCAAAAGCCGTTTGCTTCTGGACTAGCCAACTCTTAGATAAAATACTGCTATTATCTTGGTGAGCTGATTACCAATTATGGTTTTTCAATGCCTTTACCACAAGCCATAACCTTGTGGGCTAGCCAACTCTTCGCTATCAAAGATATGGTGAGTTGAATACCATGCAATTTTTGGCAAATTGTCAGCCATAAACGGATTTGAGATATCTTTACCAAGAGCCGTTTGCTCTTGGATTAGCCAGTCCTTATGTGGGTTAGACATGGTGGACTGATAACCATTTGTTGTGTTAGTGCAAAGCACTTCCACCAAATGAAAAATTTTTAAAATTTTGGCCAAAACTGGGGAACTAGGGCACTAGAAGGTACACACTTGATCAAATTCGCCAGAATTCCCCCCCACACTTAGAATTGAATATTGCCCTCAATATTCAAAGTACCGGCTACTATGCCAACACTTAGAACGTAAAAAGGTAGCGTGGGAACACAACAATTATTTTTCATTTTCCATCATCATTTTTTTTTTACTGAATTGAACTTGTATTAATAACTGGAATTTGAAAATTACAAGATTGCAACTACTGAATATGAAATACGATTATGCTACATTAACTACTTATTTATTACAAGCTACAATGCCTCTATTTATACTAAGATAAAGTGGGATATGTCTTCTCATCCTCTCTGATCATATCTTGGCCTTTGGATTCTCCTGAAATCATCTCAATCGTCTAAATTCAGAGTTGGCGGGAAAAAGTTAAAGTGGAAAATACCACTTGTTCTGGTAACTTGGGGGGAAGGAAGACGCATTGAATGCAATTTGGTTTGTTAGGTGAGTGGGATAGGAGGAGGGGGTGGTGTGTCAGGAAGGCGGTGGAAAATGATGGTGGTATCTGGTATGGTTTTGGCGGGGTTGATGGTTTAGGAGAAAGGTTTGACTGAGTCAAACCGGTATAAGCTAAGGGTGGGGTTGGGCTTTTTTATAAATTGGGCTTGGGTTTATTTTAGTGGGTTGGGTTTTAAGTAGCTGGGTTTAGTTTTAGGATGGGATTTGATTTGGACTTTAGTTTTAACCTTAGGGACCAATGTTGTAAATGCTGAAAATCCAAGGACCAATGTTGCCAATAGTGAAAATTAATTCCAGGGACCAATAGTGAACATATTTGATTTCCCAAGGACTCATGTTGACTTATCTTCCAAATTAAACCTTCAGGGACTAATTCTGCCAATTTATGAAACTTCGGGGACTGAAACTGTCAATTTTGTAAACTTTGCTTGTTTTTCACCTGTTTTCAATCCTTTTGTACCTGAATCATATAAAAACACATTCTATGGATATTTGTAGCATTATGTGACTTTTCAAAGTGTTTTTGGCTGTTTTTGCAGTTTAAATAGGAATAAAATGATGAGTATTTAGACACTCATCAGTTTCCCTTTGTACAGCAATCATCTCCTCTGCTGTAACAGGTGGAAAGATTATGATGTTCCCCAGTTCATCTCTCCCAGTTCTCTTCGGGCTATTTCCTTTGAGAACAACATTCCACAGATTATGATCGCTGTTCGAGATCCAGTATTCCATCTTCATGGCCCAAACTTCATACTCATCTTTCTTAAGGTATGGGACCTTTGCATTACTGTTAGACACAGTGGTTATGACTATTTGTTGTTGGACTGGTTTGGGTTGAGGTTCCTCCGGGTTAATGATATTGTTTTCAGGGATTTCGCCTTCTATTGAGAGAGGGTTAAAAGATTTGTTAGAGAGCCTTTTTCTTCTTTAACAGAGATCCTCACCAGGCTCTGATACCACTTGTGGGATTGTGCCTGATTGCTTGAGCTTGGTTAAACCGTTTATGTAAACACAAACAGCTTAGGAGAATCTCTAAGTGTAAGACTTGTGCCTATGCGGAAACTAAACACACGAATATAAAGAAGAAAGTAACTAACAAAGGTTTGATCCTCTATGGATTGTTTATTAACTAAAGATAATGTTTTTAAAAATGCGTACATAAACCCTAGCTGCAAGTTTCTTTTATAGACTAAGAAACCCTAATACAGCTCATACAAACCGTGTAAAGAGATATACATGATCTCTTCTAAAAATAAATCTAACAAACATTCTAAACATACGGGATAACTATTACTACTACCCGCTGTAATGACTACTAATAGCAGAAACAAAATAGACCTCACAGCAGGAACCAACTGCAGCAGCAATGGATAACTACCAGCAGGAACCAGCTGCACTATCAGCAGGAATGGAAATAATCTAATATTCCAAAATTCCTAACACACATCTCCTTCTTGGTAGAACCAAAGATGATATCATCCACATATACTTGAACCAATAAGATATCACCCTTATTCTTTTTGATAAAAAGAGTCTGATCAATCTTACCACTATGGAACCCATTCTTCAATAGATAAGTAGCCAAAGTTTCATACCAAGCTCTTGGAGCTTGATGCAAGCGATTGAGAGCTTTCACCACCTTGTATACTTTGTCAGGATGATCAGGGTCAATAAAACCTGGAGGTTGAGAAACATATACCTCCTCATCAATAGTACCATATAGGAAGACACTCTTCACATCCATCTGGTATACCATGAAACCCATGAATGAAGCATAATCTAGAAAAAGCCTTATTGCCTCAATTCTTTCAACAGGAGAAAAAACTTCCTCATAATCAATTCCCTCTTCCTGAGTGTAGCCTTGAGCTACAAGCCTTGCCTTGTTCTTTATCACTATACCTCTTTCATCTTTCTTGTTTCTGAACACCCACTTGGTTCCAATAACCCTCATTCCCCTTGGCAAATCAAGTAGAACCCAAACCTTCTGAATCTTGAATTGAAGCAGTTCTTCTTGCATTGCTTCAACCCAGCTTGAGTCTTCTAATGCATTGAGTGCATTCTTTGGTTCTATCTGCGATAGGAAACACACAAACAGACATTCATTCTTATCTTCATGGTGTTTTTCTTCATATACAACCCTGAGAAAACCATGATGATCTGGATCTTGTGTCTGTCTTCTAGTCTTCACACCAGACTGTACATCCCCGATCACAATAGCAAGTGGATGATTCTTGTGAACTGTAGTTTATAGAGTAGAAGGAACTTTATAGTTGATGGGCATGTTGTGCAAACCAGCTCCAAATATATCAAAAGAATCAATTTATGGAGCAGTAATATGATTTGATCTAGCAGTAGGACCATTTGGCCCAGCAGTAGAATCTTTTGGCTTAGCAGTACTAACTCCATTTGTACTGCTTTTGGGAACTTTTGTTTCTTTACCATCTTGTCCACTGTTTTCATCAGCATTCTTTTCTTTATCAGCATCACTTGATGATGGAGCATCACTTGATGATGGAGCATCACTTGATGATGGAGCATCATCATTCTTTGAAGAAGAAACATACAATGGACTGTCTTCCAAAATTGGCATCAAGGTATGATCTTCATCAGAATCTTCTGAACCTGCATTATCATTAGTATTTGTACCTGTAACAGGCACATAATTCATAGATTCTAAAAGCATATCAATATCACAAATCCAATCTGGACCACCACCTGCAACATTTGGTATATTCTCTTGAAACTCATTGTGCAGATTTTCCTCTACATGTCTGGTGCTCTTATTATACACTCTAAAAGCTTTACTATGCAAGGAATAACCAACAAAGAAACCCTCATCTGATTTCCCATCAAACATTCCTAATTGGTCTTTGGTATTAAGAATAGTGACATGACAACCAAAAGGTCTCATAAAACTTAAGGTAGGGGTTCTACCTCTGAAAATTTCATAAGCAGTCTTATTATGAGGTTGTACTACTAAAACCCTGTTCTGAACATAACAAGCAGTACTAACTGCTTCAGCCCAAAATGAAATAGGTAACTTAGAGTCAGCTAACATAGTTCTAGCTGCCTCTATTAGTGTCCTATTCTTTCTTTCAGCTACTCCATTTTGCTGTGGGGTTCTAGCTACACTAAATTCTCTTTTAATACCTTTTTCTTTGCAAAATTCATCCGTAACTCTGTTTTTAAACTCTGACCCATTATCACATCTAATTATCTTTACGCTTTTATCAGCTAGGTTTTCTACCTTAGTTATAAAGGACTTAAGGATCTCACTAGTTTCATCCTTAGTTCTCAAAAAGAAAACCCATCTAAACCTGCTATAATCATCAGTAATCACAAGACAGCACCTTTTATGATTCAAGCTACTAACAGAAGTATGACCAAACAAGTCCATATGAAGTAAGTATAAAGCTTGAGAGTTAGAGTTATGAGCCTTGGGCTTACAAGAAGCTCTGTGTTGTTTATCTTTAATGCAAGAAACACAGGTTTGGTCATTTTGAAAAATCTTTTTAGGTAAACCTCTTACCAAACCATCCTTAGCAATCTTATTAATGGTTTTAAAATTTATATGACCAAGTATTCTATACCACAACATTGACTCATCCAATGTGGATTTTGCAACAATGCAAGTAAGGCCCTCTTTAGGAACAAGCTTATTCATCTCAACACTGTATGTGTTACCCTTTCTGGGGATTTTAAGCAATACTTGACTTTCATCAGGTAGCTTAAAATCAGGAGAAAGAATAAGACAGTCAGAGTCAGTAAAAAGAATCTTGTTCTGTTTGTCACAAATTTGTGACACACTAAAAATGTTGTACTTTAGCTCTGGCACAAAATACACATTTTCAAAGTCAAGATTACTAGTTTTAATAATACCTTTACCAGTAATCTTCCCACCAATACCTCCACCAAACATAACAGGTCCTCCATCCAGAGGTGTAAAATCTGAAAGGTATGACATGTTACCAGTCAAGTGCCTTGAGCATCCACTATCTGAGTATCCTCTATCTTCTCCATCATTTGTAGGATGATCCTACACACAAAATAAAGGAATTAGTTCCTTTTGGGGACCCAAGCCATCACTGACTTGGATCTGCCTCGTGCATCAATATAATTATATTTATTGAATGTCATTGATACACCATTGGGTTTGGTAGGTTTCCATACCCAACATGTTGAGGCCTTCACAACATTGCCCCATTGACCCTTAACAACATTCATATGCCTAGCAGTAGCAACTGCTGGCCTAGCAGTAGAAACTGCTGGCTTAATAGGTTTGACATTAGGCATCCATTTTTGATTATACAAAGCTGTTTTCTTTAAAAAAAAAAAAGGCCTGTTAACTGTTTGTGCATGATTGTAATGATTTAAATATTGTTTTGCACTTGAAACAGTTTGTTTGTAGTTAACACACTTGTTTGGTCTAGCTGTAGAAACTGGTTTTATGCTAGACTTCAACATGACTGCTCTGGGTGTCATCTTATGATTTACATTAAGGTGAGTCAATATACTAGGACTGTTTTGATTCACCCTAGCATTTGTATTCCTATACACCCTTGAACTCCCAAAAACCTTCTTTTTCCATGGATTGGAGTCACAGTATGCAGCCAGATGATCAAAATTACCACACACAAAACATACTTTATTCTGCATAACAAACTCATCACCAAGCTGTTGAGATTTTAAATTATTCCAGTTCCTCTGATTGCCCCTAGGAACTGAAGATCTGTTTGTAGACCTATACATCTCAGCATACCTTACAATATTCCTAACTGGTTTTATATTTTCATGTTTGACCACTTTAGGAACATTTTTCACTTCTATCTTAACCTCAGACTTATTCTCAGACACAACTTCATTGGTTTTAACCTCAGACACAACTTCTTCAACTAAAGAAGTATCACTTGCACTTTCAAAAGAATCCTCAGCCTTGACAAATCTAGTAGGACTCTCATTGGTTTTAGGACCATATCCAGGAAATTCAATATCCTTAAACTCCTCTAAGCCAGTATGAGCTAAATCAATGCCTGGAGGTACAAACATTCCTCTATTGGGAGGTGCAACAGACTTATATCCTAGACCAGATTTAGCTTTATTAACTAGTTGATTCTCTATTAATTTTTGAACTCCTTTTGATGTATATTCAAGAGTGTCAACACTTAACTGTATGTTTTCCTTTTCTTTCTTAAGCTTTTCTAGTTCATACTTAAGCCCACTCATCTTATCATCTCTAAGTTGCAAATCTCTTTTTAAGACAGCTATATCATCTGTAAAATTTTCTTCATTCTGTCTATAAAAAGTAAGTTGCTCTTCTAATACAGCTATTCCTCTTTTATGATTTGAAAGACTAAAGTTTACTTCATTATATTCTATTCTAAGATTATCATATTGTTTCTTAAGTGACTCATAATCTTTCAAAGCTGGACAAGAGTTAGAACATTTTTTAACCTCATGTACCTCTGAGTCAGAGAATGCCATAAATCCAAAGTTGGTTGGTTCCTCCTCTTCTTCCATGAAGCTCCAGTCAAAGCCAGCTCCATCAACAGCTACCATTGCCTTGGAAGAAGTCTCCTCCACACTCACTGTTCTCCTATTTTCCTGCTGACTTTTGTACCCTTTACCCTTGTCCTTTTGCCTGGGGCCTCTGCATTCTCTGTCAAAATGTCCCATCTTGGGATAGTTGTTATAACACTCCCATTTTCAGAACGCAGCGGAATACAACATGGGGTGCTATTTATTAGTAACATAGTACAAGTATAGTAAACGAATTCAAAATAGAAACGTTTATAATAAATTCACATTCGATAATTATCAGAGTCAAGCAAAAGAGGTCCCAAAAGTTTATTACAACATAATATTCAAAAGCAACATAAGTTTGGAAATAACATAAGTTTAAAAGTTCAGGTTTTCATCGAATGTGATTTTAAAACACGGGCCATCCTTGTCGATATCCATATCCTTGCGCCGCCCATCCAAGCATTTAACATTTACGGACCTGGGATAAGACATGCTAAAAAGTCAACATAAAGTTGAGTGAATCCATAGAGTTTAATAATTAATAAGTTGAATACAAGTATTATTCATCGGACGATAAGTAATGCATATATAAGTCGGGTAACTAGATTATAGCATCGAGGCCATGGCACCGAACCTTGACTGTGATTTAATAATGCCCCTTAAGAGGTGAGTTTGCCAATTTTACCAAGATCTTCAAATATTATGCTACCCGTTTCAATATGAGCGCGACTCATCCGGACAGGCTTGTCAAGCCAAATATGCATATTCATAATATTAGCGTTTCCTATGGAATTAACGGTTCATGAAATTAGGGACTTTGAATTGCAAAGATTACTCAATAACTATAATCATGTAATCGGGTCAAGTATACCAAAAACTACTTGTATTCAGTTTGTAAAACTAGCATGTATCCCCCTCGCGAGATTTATAAAACATTTAAATAAGTAAAGGCGAGGCTATGAACTCACCATAAGCAAAGTGAATGATCAAGTGAGGTAGTGAAGAAATAACCGCAAGAACCCTACGAGCAACCTAGAATATATACACGTGTCTTAGCTTCTAAGAATAATGATACAATTATTTCTATATGCTATATAAGTTATAATCTCAATTATGCTTGGTACATAATGTTTAAATAGTTATCAAGATTTAATTTGGCCTTTTTAAAAATGATTACGCATATGTGAAATATTTATTTTCTTACCAAATTTCAAGTTTTTAAATTTATTTTTATTCCTAAGTCCAAAATAAGTCTTAAAGGTTCAATTTAGGTCTAAGGGTTCAATTTTAGTGAAAAGGTTCAATTTTTAGTCAAAAGGTTCAGATTATTTCTAAGGGTTCAAAATATATTAGGTGGTTCAAAAATAAAACTTAAGGTCCGATTATACAAGTTATTAATCTTTTCATACTTTTAAATCACAAATCTGATGGTATTTTATATACTTGTTCACTTTCAAAATTTCATAACTCGCAAACCATAAGTCAAAAAATTATGTTCTTTATATCCCTAGTTTCCTCTATATCCCTAGTTTGCTGTAAAATAAGTTTACTCAAAAATTTGTAGGTATAACCACTTTTTATAAATTTTCTTTACACTTCTGTCCTAAAGAAAAATATGACTGAGTTTTACGTCTTACCAAATCGGCCGTCATTTGAAATCTATAAGTCCTATGAAGGTGAGGCCAGTTGGAGGTGATAGCTCTACTTGTCTACTACAGTCTACATATTTAGTTTTCAAAAAGTTATACAACAAAACTTGATTTTTGCCCCGAATGCCAACAGTATATAAATCTGAACCCTTTTTACCATAAAATTCATAACTTAATCATCGGGTGTCGTCACGGGAATCACCACCCAGGAAAATGACCACAAGACATAGATATACATCTAAATATTTTTATTTTATGTTAAAAGTTTATTGTTCAGTACAGTTAATTCCATCTTTTCCCCTGAACAGAAAGCTATTTTGCATGTTAAGTCCTTTTAGGGTTTTCTAGTGATTTATAGCATGTACCAAGTATAATCAAGCATATATAACTTATGAAACATATAAAATATATAAAGTAACATCTATATCAGTAGTGAATGAAAAAGATAAGGGTTTTGGTTCCTTACAAAGATGAAGAACAAGAAAGACAAGAACCAAGAAAACCAAGAAAAATCAAGAACACCAAAACCTAAATATTCACAAAAGAAAACCCTTGCTTCCAAAACCACCAAGAAAACTTTGAAAACCCTTTGTAAACCTTGGAATCACAGCCTTTAAACACCCGAGAAAGCCCTTGAAAACTTTTGAAGAAAATTTTGAAAACAAAGGCTTTTGGGGAAGGAAATGATTAGCAACCAACTAGCCCCCTTAGACCTTCATTCTTGCACCAACACTTCAATAGAATCAACACTAAAATTGTGTGTTTTGCTCTTGAAAACCCACGGTACAAAGGAGGAGGAGAGGGCAGAAATTTTGAGTTATTTTGCATATAGAAATGATAGTGGGTGTGAGAATTGAGAGATATCTATCTCTTGGAAGGAGGTCACTTACACTTGTCCTCACTTTGGACATGTGTGAGTGTGAGTGTGTGACTTAGGCGTTACAAACAAAGAGGGAGGGCACTTAGTGTAAAACACTGAAATTTGAATTCCCAATTTTACGTCTAATTTGAAACTTTCTAAGTTATGTAATAATTAATAAAAGACCTAAAACTATACGTTATATAATAATTTTTTTTTCCATCTTATGAGATTAGTCTAAATTAGTAAAATAACTAAAATTTGTAACATTCCTAGTTGGTATACACTCCATACGACTTGAATCTTTGTACAAAACCCATATTTTTTTTTTTGTCTCACACTTCCCACGCCACACGAATAAATAAAGATAAGAACAATTCAATATGTAAAAGATACACCTTGCCTAACTTCACGCCCCACTCATTAAAATGCAATATTCTATTATGTACTTTCCAAACTAGATACACGTTTTCATAGCTACATTATATGGCCCCTTTGTTTCTTTTTCACACCAAAAACTCATACAAAACAAAAGGGTTCCTGGTTAAAATTCCCTCCCAAGGCTCAAGGGATTTGAAGACTTGTTTGCTGTGGGTAATTCATTCGTTGGTGAAAAAGGGGTCTTTCAAGGTTGGGTATAACCGATTCGTATTGTCCTTGTTCTTTGATTCTGTCTTACATTCTAGCCAAGGTACCAATCACCTCTCTTGTTTTTGCACCTATTCGACATACTCACATATGATATAATCAGAATCTAACTATACTAGAACCTGTTAATGCTCTCGTGTTAATCTGGTGTTTGCATGTTATCTCGTATATATATACATATAACCATTATAATAGATTACACTTCATGTGATATATATAAACCTGTGCAAAACATGTGAATCGGCTCTTGTTTATTTCTTCCTTGTCGAGCTTGGTTAAGCCTCCATGTCGACCCATGTGTGTTGCCACCCTAATCGACTTTTTTTAAAACATGTTCTTTAAGCATTACATGCAAAATCTTGAAATCTTTCTAGTTTGTTAACGAGGGTAAAAAGGGTTTAGGGCTTCGCGGTTTTGTGTTTTCACGTGAGTTTTACATGCATGGTTTCCTCATGAATCTGGTCTTAAGTTGGTGTTTTTGTGTGATTGGATGTGTGTTGGGTGCGTCAAATAAGTATCCTAACGAAGAGTCGTATATGTGCATTACGTTTAGATGCGTTGGGTGTTGACTAAGTCTAGTGGCTGCTAGTGTCGCGAGTGATTTTTGTGCGAGTCAGGTCCTGCTGGTGTCGCATACTTGCTGAACACTACTACAATTTCAGCAACTGCTACCACATATGTGGTCTCCAAATGGCCAAAATGTGGTCGCTATGTCACTTTGCGACTACATATAGTCGCGATATGATGGACGCAATGGTCTCGTCGCTATGTTTCATTGCGACCACGAAAACAATGCATCTAGCGACCACTTTAGGGGCCCACAAAATATTCAAACTAAAGTTTAGTCAGCTGGTCAAACAAACTAGCGACCACATATGTGGTCGCAACATATTTATTATAAATTGAATAATAAAAATTATCGAGATACATTTTAATTAAATACAAAAAATAATAATACTCATTATTATCTAGCGACCAGATATGTGGTCTCAAGGTTTTCTTCTTTTCTTTTTCCATAAATCAGAAAAAGATACATTTTATTAACTTAACGACCACATATGTGGTCGCGAAATATGCATGTATGCAAAAAAAAAGCAGCAGCAGTAGCTGCATTTCCAGATTTTTTCCGGATTATTTTCCGAAACAAATCTACCCAAACAAAACCTGTAAATGACCCAAAACCATGTTACAGAAGTGTTCAACTTCATCTATCCATTTATCAATCCAAAACAATAAAACAAAGTCATAATATCCGCAAATAACAATCCTAATTAAGCTATTACTAATAATACAACGATGTCAATACAAATAACATACTTAAATCCCTATTCATCATCGCCACTTTCTTCATCATCAATCCCCATAACTGGTTTATAACAGCCACCGGGATTCATCGATGATTGGTACAGATTAGGGTCAGGGTTAACGTCAACAAGTGAATTGTGGCGGTCAGTAGGCTGGTTGGGAATAGGCGGGGGAATAAACGGGGTCAAGTTTGTAGAACTACCTGCCTGTGAGTTGTAGTGCGTCATAAATTGTGTAAACATTTCTTTAACACTTGAAACCTCGTTTCGTGCACTTGAAGCCTCGTTTCGTGCACTTGAAGCCTCGTTTCGTGCACTTAAAGCCTCGTTTTGTGCCTCCTTAGCTAAAGCTTTAGCCGCTTGAGCTTGTTGTATCAGCACTTCTCGTTCAGCACTCCAAATCTCCTGGGTCATATAATCTTGGCTCAAACGTGTTTGATGACTTGAGCCAATGCCGGGTACATGCCTTCCTCTACCCGCATTATGACCACGATCGTTACTCGAAATGACCGTATCAATGATTTGTTCATCGGTTAAAGGTAGGATGACGTTGTCTCTGACTTGTTGTTGCATAGCTATCATTTGATTATGTGTAGTTCAAAAGAACAAGAAAAAAAAAGCAGTTATGATATATAGGGAGAAAAAAGAACAACAGGACATTAGTATTTCCTTTAGCCTGATATATAACGAGAAAAAAGAAGCACTTCACAGTTCACAGTATATACAAGTAACTATTTGGCCTGATCTTTTTTGGTAAGCAGTTATGTCATTTTTTGGCTCTTGTTCCACCAAGTTAAAAAATTGAGAAAACTAACTAAGCTACTGATGCAAATTTGCAAATACACTAGAATCAAGTTTAAGGATGCAGGTTAAAATTTGTTCAAAAATTGTGACTAATGGACTATGATAAACGGGCATTAGTTCAAAAAATTCATATTTCTTAATGGGTCCTTATAGATGAACTCAAATAAGTACATTTTATTACTATCATTTATCCCATTAATTTGACTTGTTTTACTATATTATGTATGAGGATTGATACTTAATCGTTTACTTTTGTAATTCTCAGGTAAAAACAAGCATTTGGTGAAACTTGGCGATTTTGGACTAATTATGGAGCAAAACGTGCATAAAGTGAAGAGTCTACTAAAATGGACAAGATCATGTTAATTCTGCTCTAGATGCGCCGCATCTCAGTCACGACATGCGCCGCATCTCTATCAAGATATCACCAGATACGATCCAAGATACAAGAGGACATGCGCCGCATCTAATCATGGAGTTACGCCGCATCTTCTGGCGGTGTACGAATATTCCTGAATATTATAATCTTGGACCCCACGCGAAGTTAAGTACATGCGCCGCGTCTACTTAGTAGATGCGCCGCATCTTCCCTCAGACACAAACTATAAATACCCCGTAGACCAGACGAATTAAAAGTTCCAGAAAACCCTAAAACCGAAGACCGAACAGGAGAAACAAAGGACGAATTCAGTCAAGGAGGCAGCACAAGACACACCCAAATCAAAGATACAAGAGCTGTAAGAAGGTGCTGCATGTATTTAATTCATTAAGTAGTTTTGTTTTATTGTGTTAGCAAACTTTAATTCATCAGGATTGGTGGCTTGTGTAATGTGACAACGAAAGATTGCACTCCCTTTAATACTTGCTTTCCCATCAATTAAAGTTTATATGTTGATGTCTTTGGTTACTACTTATTAGTGCATTGATAACCTCTGTGTTTATTAGTGGCTTGCGGGCATTTGACTGCGGGACATAATGTGGCTCCCACGGTTGTTTCTAAATTGATCACTTAGGAATAACTTTTAGACATAAGTAATCATTAAGGGTTTACTCGCCGATAAGAATAGGACCAACGAGAAAGGGTTAATTACATACACTTCATATAAAGCTATCAATAAAACAAGTGACAATCTACTTAATCATAAGGACAGCCCTCTTATTGTCTCGAGTATCTATCTGTGTACGTGTGTGCTACTTGCTGATTCGTGCCTATTGTTTATTTTATTATTTAATTGCATACAAAACCGTGCCAGTCTCTCAGGCTGAAACCCCCTTGCGTTAGGATATTAAAATACTGATTAGATTAACGAGATTATACGTTCCACTCTTAGTGATCGACACTCTACTTACCATTATCTTCATACTGACCGGGTACACTGCTCGTTAAGTGTGTGTGTTATTGATAAGTCGGCTAAATATAAATTTAAAACTTGAGTAGGCATTAAAACTGCTAAACCGCAACGACACATCACGCGCGTCAAGTTTTTTGGCGCCGCTGCCGGGGAGTGAATTGTTATTTTCTGTTAATTTGATTAGTATTTTAATTAGGATTTTCTTTTTATTAGATTAATTGCATCATTGTATTATTTTGCATATTTGTTGTATTGTGTGTTAATTGTTTTATTTTATTTTTGTGTGTTTGTTTTTGTTTGTGTGCTTTTATTTTTGTTTTTATTTTTCGTATTTTTCTGTTCTGCTATCGTTGTACTGTGCTAAATCGAACGATACGGCGCATCTGATTTCCCAGATACGGCGTATTGCGTTTAATTTTTTTTAAATACAACGCGTTTAATTAATTCGATACGACGCATCTTTTCCCCAAGATACGGCGTATCTGTTTTTAATAAAAAATTTTTCTAAGCGATAAAGTGATACGACGCATCTTCTTTTGAAGATACGGCGTATCTGATTTTGATAAAAATTTTTTCTAAACGTTAACGCCATACGACACATCTGCTTTCGTAGATACGGCGTATCTATTATTTTAATTAAAAACAGTTTGCGAATTATTAAACAGATACGACGTATCGATCTCTGTCGATACGGCGCATCTTACTGAATCAAAAATCTTTTATTTTTAAACGTAACGAAAATACGGCGCATTAACATTCGTTAATACGACGCATTTAATTTTAATTAGATAAGCTGATTTTTGATTAATTAATTCGATACGGCGCATTCTTAAATTCTAAAGCGGCGTATCTATTTTCTGAATAAAGTCTGATTAAATTTTAACGATTATAAGATACGGCGTATCCAACTTTTTGGATACGGCGCATCGTCTGCAGATATCAGCTATTTGTATTCATATATCCGTTTCTATATTCATTAATTTTTCTTCTTAGCGAACAGATCCTACTGATACTTTTGTGATTATTTCAGAAGGAAAATGGAAGGATTCGGAGAACTAATTGACTTCGACTTCGAAGCCAATTTTATGAACGATGTATTAGTACATGGAAAATCACCCGAACGTTACAATGGGGACTACATTGAACTTAATGACCTTAATGGACCATTAGAATCCAATGACCTATTCATGGATGATGCGGAATCTGAATTAGAAGAAAGAGAAATTGTGGATAGTCCAAAAGTCAACGTTATTAGTACTAGGAACTATGATGAATTTGAGGGATATGACGGTTCTTGGGATTACGGTAGAAGGATCCACGCGGATTGTGCTTACAATTTTCAATTCCCGTGCATGATTGGATACAAGTGTATTGATGCCAATTTCTTTCCTATTTTATCAATCAATGTCATGTCAAGAAGCTTTTATAATTCTATTATGAGAAGTAAAGTGGAGCATAATGGAAAGAATGTAGTTGGAGCTTTCATTAATGTCCCAATATTCATTGGACGCTTCACTGTTGTAACTGAGTTCGCCGTTGTTGAAGACATGAATGCCTATCGTGACAGCAATATGGGTGACGTGATTGTTGGAAAACCATTTTGTAGGGAGATCACTATTAATGCAAAACGGTTTGAAGGAAAGATCACCTTTCAATGTGGAAACGACATTATCACCTATATGATGCCCCGAACTCATCCTGGATTTAAACATGCTACTAGTAGGACCTGCTACAAATTTTCTCCGTTCCTTTTTATTAGTGATGATGATAATAAGAGAGGGATTGAGTACCCATATCAAATAATGGAAGGATTTTACAAAGGAGTGCTGCATTTGGGACCCGAATATATACGTGACGAACTAGTTGCTAAATGGATCCTAAGTAAGCAATGTAGGAATAAATGATCGTCTATAAAGAGCTGAACGTGAGTCTAACTTGAAGACTCTGGAATAAAGACAAGTGCTGGCCGGGAGACAACCCGGAGAATTTTTATTATTCTGTTTTCTGTGTCGAGTCAGTCCAGGCCGCATGAGGATACGGCGCATCTCAATTCTGAGATGCGACGCATCTCCTGCAATGGTCATATCTTATTTTATTTTTCTGCATTTTTATTTTCGAATTTAAAACTATTTATCAGTTTATTTTAATGCGGCGCATCCCTGGTTAAGGATGCGGCGCATCTTTATTCTGATCCGTATTTATTCCAGGCTCGATACGGCGTATCTTCTTCCATAAGATACGGCGCATCGACTGACCTGATGATTTTCAGTTTTAATTTTTAAGTTTTATTTTTCCTAACTACTAATGTATTATGCAAGCTTGAACCTTTCTTATCTTAGGTGTGTTTTAAAGTATTGGTGGTATTATAGTTTCCTGGATTTCCTGTGGATACATCAAGTATGAAGCTTTAACGTTCTAATCCACAAGAAGTTGATTTTTGCTCTTACACAAATGGAGGATCATACCGAGCAAATCTCAGGGGAGTTTTTCTGTTCTAATTCTTTTATTTTCCAGTTTTTAACCTTTTATACAAACAACGAGGACGTTGTTTAACTTAAGTGGGGGGATTGGAGAATTAGAACACTTAATATTTACTTGTCCTAAACTTTTTCAAAAATTATGCTTAAAATGTGCTTAATATATCAAACTTAAAAATTTTTTAGCATGTTTTTGTTTAAGATCTAAGTTGCATAACTGCACACATGACGTTATTTTCAAAAATTGTGATTTTCCAAAATTCACAAATCTATGAGTGTGCCGGTGACTTGTAAGCTTTAGAACTTGGCTTGTATACTATTCGAGACCACCATAATGAGTATTATTTATATAATTGGAACGACTTGTCTAAATTGGTAAAATTCTAGGATTACACCCAAATAGCCTATTATATGTTATGTGTTATTAGCTAACTACACTGGTTAGTTAACCCCCGTATAAACCCTTTTGTTACTCTCATTTTTAGAGTAAGATACCCCTAGAAAAACACTCAGAGCCATTCCTTTCGTTTCTTACACCTATGTTTAAAATGTTTCGTTACACCCTTACACCTTAGCCTACCCTGTAGATTAGAATCCGTGGTTGGTTAATTGCTATAGGCAAAGTGTGTTTCCTTACATTACCTGTGTTCGCGTGCGTAATTCATTATCTTTGGTTAGGTCGGGAAATTGCACAATGCAATTGGAGTGAAAGTAAATATTGTATATTTTTGAGTTTATTTTTCGTGTGTTTACTACTTTCACTATTACCATTATTTCTGAAAGTATGAAAAGTATAGAAAAATTACCGGAAAGAAAGTTATAGTGATGTGGTGAAATTTTACACATCTATGTTTATGTTTCAAGTAAAAAAAAAAAAAAAAAAAAGTAAAAAAAAAAAAAAAAAAAAAAAAAAAAAAAAAAAAAATCGAAAAAAAATAAGAAAAGAAAAAGAAAGAAAAAAGAGTTGGATGTTTATTTTAAGCCAACGATGTAAAGTTATGTAAGTGGTTCATATGGCCACTATTTGTTGTACTATATCTATGGATTGAATGGGAATTGGCAGTTATGGGAACGCCAATTAAGGTTTATTCTTTGATTAAGATCTTGTTGAGTATAATTCGTGTCTACCTAAAGCGTGTGTTTCAAGTATTAAAGCGTGAGTTATTCGATGATATGAGTCTTATTCATGGGATGGTTGGGATAGTGATTAACCACACTTAGGATTTTAATCTATTTGTTTTGTTTATTTTTATTTTTACACCAATTTATATCCCAAATGTTATCCATACCCTATATTATTCTTTATCCAACCAAACCTTTGATTTATTGAGATTAGGGATTTGAGCAATCTTAAGTATCGTAGTCGTGGATTCGGCTATGTATTTATGATTTTGTCGCCCTTTTTGATATATTATTATTGGTGAAGTTTGGACCTATCTTTAGCCTATTCGAGTTAAGGATTTGAGCAATTGCAAGTATCGTGTTCGTGGATTCGATCATGTATTTGTGATTTTGTCTCCTTTTCTGGAATTTGAGATCGATAGTAAATAAGAATAATTAACCCTTAAGCCTAAAGACCCTTTTTACCGCTTTAGACTTGTTATTCCTTAGCTTTAGTGGTGGAGATGTGTATACTTGCCAAGCTTATGATAGAATATTCGTCGCGACTGGACAGTTAAACGATTAGATTTGCTTTTATCGACTTATTTTATTTTACTTCTGAATCGTTAAGTGTTTAGTTGTGTGATTATGAAATGAACGAATACATGCTTAAATATAAAAATAAATCCTAACATCTTTTAGGATACATTTTCATAAAAGAAATTCTAAGGTTTACTTGGGGACAAGTAAAGTTCAAGTGGGGGGATATTTGATGAACTCAAATAAGTACATTTTATTACTATCATTTATCCCATTAATTTGACTTGTTTTACTATATTATGTATGAGGATTGATACTTAATCGTTTACTTTTGTAATTCTCAGGTAAAAACAAGCATTTGGTGAAACTTGGCGATTTTGGACTAATTATGGAGCAAAACGTGCATAAAGTGAAGAGTCTACTAAAATGGACAAGATCATGTTAATTCTGCTCTAGATGCGCCGCATCTCAGTCACGACATGCGCCGCATCTCTATCAAGATATCACCAGATACGATCCAAGATACAAGAGGACATGCGCCGCATCTAATCATGGAGTTACGCCGCATCTTCTGGCGGTGTACGAATATTCCTGAATATTATAATCTTGGACCCCACGCGAAGTTAAGTACATGCGCCGCATCTACTTAGTAGATGCGCCGCATCTTCCCTCAGACACAAACTATAAATACCCCGTAGACCAGACGAATTAAAAGTTCCAGAAAACCCTAAAACTGAAGACCGAACAGGAGAAACAAAGGACGAATTCAGTCAAGGAGGCAGCACAAGACACACCCAAATCAAAGATACAAGAGCTGTAAGAAGGTGCTGCATGTATTTAATTCATTAAGTAGTTTTGTTTTATTGTGTTAGCAAACTTTAATTCATCAGGATTGGTGGCTTGTGTAATGTGACAACGAAAGATTGCACTCCCTTTAATACTTGCTTTCCCATCAATTAAAGTTTATATGTTGATGTCTTTGGTTACTACTTATTAGTGCATTGATAACCTCTGTGTTTATTAGTGGCTTGCGGGCATTTGACTGCGGGACATAATGTGGCTCCCACGGTTGTTTCTAAATTGATCACTTAGGAATAACTTTTAGACATAAGTAATCATTAAGGGTTTACTCGCCGATAAGAATAGGACCAACGAGAAAGGGTTAATTACATACACTTCATATAAAGCTATCAATAAAACAAGTGACAATCTACTTAATCATAAGGACAGCCCTCTTATTGTCTCGAGTATCTATCTGTGTACGTGTGTGCTACTTGCTGATTCGTGCCTATTGTTTATTTTATTATTTAATTGCATACAAAACCGTGCCAGTCTCTCAGGCTGAAACCCCCTTGCGTTAGGATATTAAAATATTGATTAGATTAACGAGATTATACGTTCCACTCTTAGTGATCGACACTCTACTTACCATTATCTTCATACTGACCGGGTACACTGCTCGTTAAGTGTGTGTGTTATTGATAAGTCGGCTAAATATAAATTTAAAACTTGAGTAGGCATTAAAACTGCTAAACCGCAACGACACATCACGCGCATCATATTTCTTAATGGGTCCTTATAGCTTATCGGGTTCCGGTCGGGTCGGGTCGACCCATTTGACACCCCTAGGCCAGGACACATTATGAGTGCGTGTGTTAGGAAAAAAGAATTCTTACATAAAGCGTCTCAGATTGCTCGTATTCAAACACGTCATCCTTATTGGTATGTTTATCCTTCCAGTGGCTGATAAGGTCCTGATATTCCTCCCCCTTCCCCTTTGTCTTCATCTATATATAAACAATATAAAACAAATTAATAACAAATTATATATTATAAAAAAATAAAATTTATAAAGAATCTTACATATATGTGGCGTCCTTGAGCAAACGACATAGAGCCTTGATAGGTTGGGGTTTTATTTTTTGCCCGGTTTTCAGCATTCTTTTTTGCCTTAGCCATCCGTTTTGGATCAGCCCAGAAGTCGATTTGTTGCTGCCATTCCTCCGGTGATCTCTTCCAATCAGCAGGCGGGGGCGCCTCCCTTGCCTCCTGGATCGAATCAAATGACGAAAAACCTTCTGTTTTGAGCTTGTTTTTCCTGTCTTTCCTTTGTTTCATGAAACTGGATTCTAGCCCAGCCCCGACGAGATATCCCACTGTGTGCACCTTGTTGCCAATTTTTATTATGGTCTGGTCGTCTAAACAGGGTTGCAAGTTGAAAAACCCCTGCAAATAAATATACACATTTGAATAAAAACACATCTAAACAGTCGATAACAATAAATATAGGAATAAAATAAACAAGACCTTGATGTCGGGTATTAACACGGTTTTATGCACATCAGGAAGTTTCTCCCATGAATCGTAATTAAACGGAAAGCCACTAAGAACTTCCCCGATATAGTTGTACAAGTGGTGTGCATTGTCGCCCACTGCTTTGAAGGTCTTCTGGTCCTTATACTCGAATAGGAGCTCTAACGGCTTATTACCGTTTTTTTTCACGGCCTTCTTTAGTTGCTTGTTTGTTGTGGGGCCGCGTTGGCTCGAACCTACAAATATTAGTGATTAGTCATAGAAATACAAGTAATCAAAATTCAAGTTTATAAAATGATCCACAATTTCTTACCTTCGCATTGGCTCGGCATCCGCCTCGATGGCGGGGGTGGTTCACTGCCTCCATCCCCACCGTGTGATCGGGCATCTAAACACGCCATCTACAAAAATACAAATACAAGAACATACAATTTCATGGACCAATTAATACACATACAAACATTCAAATAAATATAAACATTCATATAAATATCCACATGTAAACGGATAACAAAAATTTCATTCAATGAAATGTTATTTTGTTACATTTAAAATGAACACTTTATTTTGCAAATTACAATTTAAGATCAATCATCATCTGAACTTGAACAAACTTCAACACGAACAGGCTCGACTTCATCATCAGAATCAACATCATCATCTTCTTCATCGTCCCCAATATCAATCGCAACATCATCTTCATCATAAATACTATTAGGATCATCATCATTATCATCATCATCTAGCGGGGCATCCACTTCCGTTGATTCATCATTCATACTCATATCCGCAAAATCTAAATCATCCAAATCAGCGGACAGTGCAACATCTGATGAACTGCTGTCATGTATAACATCTTCATTGTCCTCTACCACGATGACCTCCCGGTTCCAGCTTTTTGTATGATTAACATCTTCGACGACCTTCCAATGAAGTGGTCGTCTAGCCGGGTCATCAAGGTAGAAGACTTGTCTTGCTTGTGTCGCAAGAATGTATGGTTGATCACGATAAAGAGCAGTAGAAGCATTAGATGTGTTAATATGTTTCATGTTATCTTTAGTGTAAAAACGTTTAGCGTTACTAATGTCGAACCATTTACATCCAAACAACACAACCCTGTAACACCCGATATAAGTGAGCTCTATAATTTGTTCTAGCTGACCATAATAAGTTACTCCATCAGGCCCAGGTGTTGAAACTCCGT
Source organism: Artemisia tridentata subsp. tridentata (assembly GCA_021014915.2). Taxonomy (NCBI): domain Eukaryota; kingdom Viridiplantae; phylum Streptophyta; class Magnoliopsida; order Asterales; family Asteraceae; genus Artemisia; species Artemisia tridentata. The sequence goes on along the minus strand of CP139505.1, from coordinate 1,674,182 downwards.
TGTTTTGAGTTGAACGATGTATATCGCGGTCGTGTACCATAAACCTCACACCGTTCACTTGGCAAGCAGTGTATAAGGTTGCATTCGAATTAGGTCCACAAGCCAAAGAAAACAACTCTGAAGTACAACTTGGGTCGTTCTTCACTCTCTTTTGACGGATCTACGAAAAAGATAAAACTAGGTTTAGATGAGGAATACTCGATTATTTTACAGGGTAATAGATATAATGCGTTTACCTCATCACTAAACCAACGAGGAAATTCTTTTTCCACATTATTGTTTGAAAATACCCTGTAAATGTTCATGATATTAAAATAAGTCGTTGAATATATAACTTACGAATAGATTGTTCAAAATAAAAATATAAAATAAAAAGACATACTTTTTGTATGCCCGAATGTCCGCATCGATCTCAGGGCTGTTGTGCAGTACATACCATGTAACTTTTTGTATAACATCTGTCTTCAACAATGTATCTACCTCGTTACCCAATGGTTTGCATACTGACTGGAACACCTGAAATTTATTTGTTACATTTACCCCGTCCTCATTTCTGTCTAGACGATTAAATCTCGTCTCGACACCCTTAAGATAGTGCGAACAGTAAGTTAATGCTTCTTCTGCAATATAAGCCTCAGCTATAGAACCTTCGGGCTTGGCTTTATTTCTGACATAGGTTTTTAGCTTCTTCATGTATCTTTCAAATGGATACATCCACCTATAGCAATTAGGCCCACCTTGAATAGCCTCGTCGGGTAAATGAATAACCAAATGAACCATTATGTCAAAAAAAGCAGGAGGAAATATTTGCTCGAAAGAGCACAAAATATTGATGATTTGGTCTTTAGCTTTCACCATGTCCCGCTCAGTCAAATTGCGAGCACAAATTTGCTTAAAGAAATAGCAGAGCTCGATTATTGGTGTTGCAACTTCTTTAGGGAGATATCGTTGAACTCCATAAGGAAGTAATCGTTGCATCATGATATGACAGTCATGCGACTTCATGTTCGTTATGTTGCTATTATCATCATTCACTTTGTGCTTCCAGCAGGATCCAAACCCATCAGGCAATTTAACTCCTTTGATGTATTGGCAAAATTTTGTTCTGTCTTCAGGTTTGAAAGAGTACTTGGGATGAGGTTTTATGAACTTCCCATTTCCGAGTTACCACACATATTACATGGGCATGCAATCTTTCCGGTGGGGTCCAACAATGTCTTACAATGCTCTAGGAATTCAAAAAGACCATCTAAAAAATCTTGAGAATTACGATTGGATAAAGTGGTCCAACTCTTATCAATTGTCATAACTGCATTGTAATGACGTAATAAATAAGCATATGCACATTATGGTTATAACTTTTATTAGTTTTACTATTGTCGACATATTTACGAATAGCTAATTATAATTATATATTGGTTCAAATACATTAAGCATACAATAATTCACAGCTTTACTTTCACAGATTAAATGTAATACATCTTTATAGTACCTTTTGGATGTTATCAGCACAGTTTTAGAGTACACAAGACCAAGAAAATGGATTTTATCAGCACAGTTTTTGAATACACAAGACCAAGAAAATGGATGAACCCAAAATGGAAAAAAATACATCTCTATAGTACCTTTTGGTCCCGGAGCAGTTCACGACCGAAAGGAAGAAGAGAAGAGGTGGTGCTGCGGTGGTCGGTGGTCGGTGGTCCGGCAGTGATGCTAACCAAACACAAACAAAACAAAAAACAACTATAATTAAATAACCAAAATTAACAAAAATCAACAAATCAAACTTAAAAAAGAATCATACCTTTAAACAAAATTAAATAAAACTAAAAAAAAATGTGCCTTGCATAATTTTTGGGTGATGGGTAAGTGGTGATGTTGAAGGTGGTGGTAAAATAGGTTTTTGGAGGTGTTGATTTGTGGTTTTGGTGATGGATTTGGTGCTCTTTTTGATGGTTTTCGGCTGCACAAGAAAGATAGAAAGGAAAGTTGTTTTTTTTTTTTTTTTATAAAGACTTAGCATAATTTTTGAGGGAGTTAGGTAGCTATGTGAAATGTTGCGACCACAAAAATGGTCTCTAAGTTATTTTTACTTTTATTTTTTTTATTTATTCAATTGTATAAAGAGATTGCAGTGGTGAAAATTTAGGTGAAAATATTGGAGGGAACGAAAACATTTAGGTGAAAATTTTTTGCGCCACATTTAGCGACCACATATGTGGTCTCTAAGTTATTTTTCTTTTTAAAAAAAAACTATTTTGTGTTTCATTAAGAAATAATTAGCGTTTAGGATTCGGTTTTTACATGAGATATTAAATGGAGGAGTCGATATGATATTAGCGAGATGATACGGTTATACGAGACATGTTAAACGGATGAGTCGAGATTATATCGTTATATATGAGATGTTAAATGGATGAGTTGAGATGACATCGTTATACCTGAGATGTTAAACGAATGAGTCGAAATGATATTGATATACATCATATGTTAAACGGATGAGTCGAGATGATGTCGTTATAAATGAGATGTTTAACGAATGAGTCGAGATGATATCGTTATACATGAGATGTTTAACGGATGAATCGAGATGATATCGTTATGCCTGAGATGTTAAATAATGAGTCGAGATGGTATTGATATACATCATATGTTAAACGTATGAGTCGAGATGATATCGTTACACATGAGATGTTAAACGGATGAGTCGAAATGATACGGTTATACGAGACATGTTTAACGAACGAGCCGAGATGATACGGTTGTACACGAGATGTTTAACGAACGAGCCGAGATGTTATGGTTGTACACGAGATGTTTAACGAACGAGCCGAGATGTTATGGTTGTACACGAGATCTTTAACGAACAAGCCGAGATGTTATGGTTATGCACGAGATGTTTAACGAACGAGCCGAGATGTTATGGTTATACACGAGATGTTTAACGAACGAGCCGAGATGTTATGGTTATACACGAGATGTTTAACGAATGAGCCGAGATGTTCAACATCCGTTCCTGAAACAGGTTGTAATTCCTAATGACTTGAAAGCAACAGAATATCCTCATTATATGGATCGAAAACAAGTATATCATTGTACACAAGATGTTAAACGAATGAGCCGGGATGTTATGGTTGTACACGAGATCTTTAACGAACGAGCCGAGATGTTATGGTTATGCACGAGATGTTTAACGAACGAGCCGAGATGTTATGGTTATACACGAGATGTTTAACGAACGAGCCGAGATGTTATGGTTATACACGAGATGTTTAACGAACGAGCCGAGATGTTCAACATCCGTTCCTGAAACAGGTTGTAATTCCTAATGACTTGAAAGCAACAGAATATCCTCATTATATGGATCGAAAACAAGTATATCATTGTACACAAGATGTTAAACGAATGAGCTGGGATGTTATGGTTATACACGAGATGTTTAACGAACGAGCCGAGATGTTATGGTTATACACGAGATGTTTAACGAACGAGCCGAGATGTTATGGTTATACACGAGATGTTTAACGAACGAGCCGAGATGTTATGGTTATACACGAGATGTTTAACGTACGAGCCGAGATGTTCAACATCCGTTCCTGAAACAGGTTGTAATTCCTAATGACTTGAAAGCAACAGAATATCCTCATTACTATGCGTGTCCTTTATCAAAGGTGAACAATTACATACTTTTTTGTGTGTTATATAAATAATTTGGTTAGTTGTTAAAAATAATAGTTTTTACTCTTTAACAGGGTGGGACAAAGGAGTATGGATGCGATTTTTTTTTATGGAAGGAGGAACGACTAGCCAAAATGACCGGTTCTCTTGGAGCTTTAACGCCTCCAACTCATTCCGCAAGATCATCCATAACTCCAACTCGTTACACTGCAGGACCTTCAACATCGAGTCCTGGAAATACAGAGTGCTCAAACTGCATCAAACTGAATCACCAGATAATGGTACTCAATAAAATGCTAGAAGTGTATATGCATCCAGACAAACACACAACTGATTCAGCTGCCTTATTTCATGACCTTTATAATGACATGCTAGGTGATATGGGAAATCTCGTATGTAGTGTGTTGTGTGTTGTTGTGTGTTGTTGTTGTTGCTGTTTATTGTCGTTGTTGTTGTTTGTTGTGTTATTGTTGTTGTTTAATAAAATGTTGTTGTTGTTGTGAAAACTGATGTCGAACGTGCTTTATATTTTTAATTCGTACGCTTTAAAATGTTTCAATGATGTTGTTGTTGCTGTGAAAACTTAAGTATCCATCAAGATTCAACCATAAGGGGCCGTTTGGTTTATGTTGTCCAAACAGGGCCGTTTGGTTTATGTTGTTTTGTTAACAGCAGCCCACAAGGGCCGTTTGGTTTATGCTGTCTAAAGAGGGGTGTTTGGGATTGCTTATTTCCTGCACCAAAAGGGTGTTTGGGTTTATGACCTTATTTGAAGAAACAATATCACAATTAACAAACACGAAGGCAAACATTTTATTTAAAACACGCAAGAGTTCTCAAACGAAAAACTCGACAACCAAACGAAACAACTCAAACTAAACAACTCGACAACCAAACGAAACAACTCAAACTAAACAACTCGACAACCAAACGAAACAACCCGTTTATTTTTTTTTGCGGCTACTTCCCGCTTTGCTGGAACTCGCACCATCTTTTCCCTTCCTTGCTCTCATTTCCTTGATACGTTGAGCTTCAGCAGCATCTAGCTCTTCCAAATACTCTCTATAGTACGGCTTTCTCCTCAACCATTCCAGAATCTTGTCTCTCTGCCACGGTGCACAGTTCTCATAAGAACCATATTCATCAAAAATTTCCCAGCCCCAATGAAGTATAATTTCATTATACAGGAGCTCGTGTGATAAAGCCTTTGACCATTCCTGTTCCGGCGTTAAACCATCCATTGTTATGTGTGTTTTTTGTGTGAATTTACGTGTTTTGTGATAACTTTATTATACGATATATATAAGTAAAAAATTGGCGGGGTAAAATGAAAATTTGGCGGTAATACTTTCGGCGGGGACATGTCCCCGCCAAAAGATACTGAATTTTGGCGGTAATAAACTTACCTTTTGGAGCCAAAATAATTAAGGTTTTCAGCGGGGATATGTCCCCGCCGAAAGGTAGAGCGGGAAAAATACACGGGAACAATTAAGCGCTCCAAGTTTGGTCAAACTTTAACAAATATGTGAAATACTTTCGGCGGGGACATGTCCCCGCCGAAAAGGCACGTTGAAAATTTTATAAATGGTCAGCGAGACTTTGTGCCAGCTCAGCAAGGTTTTGTCGTTTAGCGACTTTCTGCGGGGACATATGCGTCCCCGCCAAAAGGCTGGTCGCCCGTTCTCTCTTTTGTTGTAGTGCTATATATTTTTTTGTTTTTTTAATAATTAAAAGTATTTAATAGAAAATTAAATAATTTTTAATAATTATGTTAAAGTAGCGACCATAATTGTGGTCGCGAAGTATTTTACATTTTAGAAATCCATTTATCTGAATTTTATTTGATTTATTTTTAACAAATAAAAACGAAAAACATGTAGCGACCACATTTGTGGTCGCGAAGTATTTTACATTTTACAAATCCATTTATCTGAATTTTATTTGATTTATTTTTAACAAATAAAAATGAAAAACATGTAGCGACCACATTTGTGGTCGCCAAGTATGTGAGTGCCACAATCTTTAGTTTGACAAAAAACTGCGTTGAAAATGTGGGCCCTATGCCTTACTTAGCGACCACATTTGTGGTCGCCAAAAAATTCCGACGCAGAAGGTTGAAATTGTAGTAGTGGAATAAGCTTAAATATGGTTTATGGGTTGCTATTGTGGGACGTGGGTGGTAAGGTTGTGTGTGTGAGTTAAAGGCTGAATGGGTTAGGAAACAAAGGTGTCGCATGGTGTCTAAAATGCTTAACTATATACGAGATTTATAAACTAAAAAACGGGTCTAATACATGTGTTTCAAGATACAAAACTTAGGAGATTTAGTAGAGTTGCGAATAAGATTTTTTTTAATGAATAAGGAGTATGGTGACTCCTTGTCTCATTACATTCATATTGTGTGTGTCAGTGAGAGGGACTTAACCTGGTTAAATATATATGAATTAGGAAACAAAATAGAGTTGTTATATGTCTATGACGTGTGATGGTTGAATGTGTAGGCATGTGTTTTCAAATCAGTAATAAAAGATCATGTGGTGGTCTTGGACTTTAAACATGAAGGTCTATATATATATAGCCTTTATATTTGTGTTTGTATATGCATGAAAACATACGTACAACTAGTGGGAATTAAGATTTTGTTTTATTCTTTGTACGTGTGGTCATTAGTGCATGCGTATGGTTTAATTGGGATCAAGTTTTGGGTTTGTGATCACATGCAAGTAATTGAGGTCGATCATGCCTTTTCTTTTTTTTTTGGCGTTGTGTTTGTGTGTTTTGGTAGCGAGAACAACTAAAAACCTGAAGAAAACACGTATTAAAGTCATTCGTTAAGTAGTTATATGATATATAAATATATAGTTGAATCATGGGTCGTATATTTAGTCACTTGTCATATATGTTCATGCACGTAATTTTTGGATAAAAAGAATGAGTTATAATGACTATGAAATGCATGAACTATTGAGATTTAATCAACCTAATATTCTATATATTTTATAAAGTATACCAAATGACTCATGAAGAAGATATATTTATTATGGCAACACTTTTAAACCAAATATGCAAGTGGTACTATTTATTCAAGTAAGTAGCGCTAATTATAAGTATACAACAAATAAACGTAAGGTGCAAAACGTAGTAACTAGTTATGCCGCCAAATAATAAGTGTCTCCTAATTCTTGTAGATAAATCGAAGAAAAGTAAGTTGTGTTTGCGAGTACGCACTGGATTTGTTAAGGTACGGATATTCTGACCTTATCTTTAAGGTTTCCTTTGTGACTTACAACCGTTGATATGAACCATAGTTATGAACCTTCATTATGAACCTTTGATATGAACCTCACCATGAACTTTTAGACATGAACCTTTGCTATAAACCTTGATGTGATTATGATGACTCTTGTTATGTATTCTGTATCTGTATCACTAGTTATGGGGGTTCCATGACCATGTCATTGATGCACCAATGGCATGACTCTAGGGTGGTTAAGTGATGTTCCATCCATCCCCTTTTATTTTATATTATGTATGGCCACGATGATTATGATTTTATGCAGGGGTGTATGGATGCATCCTAGATCTGGAATCTGTATCTGTATCTGTATCTAATATCTGGTGACTGGTGCTGTGTGCAATACACGCCTTTCACAACTCTGGGAGCTGATCACTCCATTATGTTACTTATGAAGATTATGATTATGATGTTATGTTATGAGCCAAGGGTATTATGATTCTGTTTATGCAGGCGACTGCATAGATTCCTATTACATAACCTATACACTATGTCTTCCATTACATTATGCCTACTTATGTTTCCCCATTATACTTCATTTGAACTTCATATTTATATTTCTGTTTCTTTTATCATATATCCGTTCACTGGGCTTTTTAAGCTCAGCCGCATTTCTTTTCACCGCGGCAGGTTTTAGAGGGAAGCTAGGATATGAGTGAAGAGTGCATAAGAGCTCTTAGAAGACTGCACCTTTGATAGCTACCTTGGATTAGAGTTGACTTGGAGATTTTCATTACTAGACTTATTGTACCTTTGTTGTAATCCTTGTATTTCATTTACCTTAGATTTCATTTGTAACCTTTGAATTTAATAGTATTATTAAAGTCTTCCGCTTGTGTATGTTCTGTTTGACACCATGAATGTGATGTATTAACCCTTGTCGGGTTGGGGTGTTACAATTATGGTATTAGAGACCAGGCTTCGACTTGTAATACATAAAAGCCTGGACCTGTGAAGTTTGGACCCGTAGGCTTCCACTGTAAAGTTTTGGGCGTGTGTTGTTGTTAATCGAAGTAAGGGGTTCACAAGGGAGAGTTTGGTGGTGGCGGTGTGGGATGGCAGTGGGTGGTGATGTAGTGGTGGACTAGCAGGCGGCGGCTAGGGTTAGATGAGAGGAGGGAATAAGTTTCTAGTGTTTATGGTATAAAAATGAAGAAAGAGAGTGTGATGTAGGGTTATATCCTCACAGGGACCAATTATGTAATTTTGCCTATCTCTAGGATGAGGCCAAGTATAAACTCTAGGGACTATTTATGTAATTTTGCTAATCTTTTGATAAAAACGCTCTCGGGCTCGTTTAGCATATAAAAACTGCTCGTATGACTTTCTAAGTTGCGCCAATATTTTTAAAATTGTTTTTCCGTTAAAAATGATTATAAATACGTCCATGTTCATGTTATCTCGTTAAAATCAATATTTTACGTGTTAGTAGGTTTATTTGTACCGACTCGCGTTATGTGGTCTAACTCACAAACACACAGAATAGTGAACACATAAGCTAATTAAACATATCATCTCGAGCTTAAGGTTGAGTAAGAACCTGGAAAATTCGTGGTTGTTATAATTGGAAATTTGGTTGTAAGTTGGAAAGCTACATTACAACCATCAGTTGCTTTATCTACTACCGAAGCCGAGTACATAGCTTTAATAGAAGCAGCTATGGAAGGAATTTGGTTGAAAGGTTTGATTGACGATCTTGGTTTCCCTCAAGATCAAGCTACCGTGTTTTGCGATAGCATGAGTGCTATATGTTTGGCTAAAGACCAAGTATACCATGACAGGACTAAACACATAGATGTTCGTTATCACTTTATTCGTATGGAAAGAAGAATCAAAGTGAAGAAGATTGGCACTCAAGACAATCCTGAGGATGTGTTTATCAAACAGGTTCCTTTGAGCAAGTTTCGTCACTGTTTAGATTTGCTCAATATCAATAATTGGAAATATGGTATTACTTAGGAGTTGAAGTCAAGGTGGTGATTGTTAGATGTTGTGACTAGTACTCCTAAGGGTAGTTTAGTAATTCTGGTAATATATAGTTTAGATTGTTTTGTAAGGGCAGTTTGGTAATTTTGGTGCACTAGTTACTTAAGTATCTGGAAATTTCTTTTTGTATGTCGGTTGTTTTTGTATGTCGGTTATTTTACTTATATAACCAAAAGCTGTAACACTTGACTCAAGATAATAGAAAAATATCAGTTTTAGTTTATAACTTCTTATCTCATACCTCTTATACTCCTTTGTGTTGCTGGTTTTGTGCTGCTACTACTGGTCTTTTTGATTTGATTATCCCTGTTTGATCCTAACAATGTTTTAGTGGAAATCATCCAAATCCAGTGAGAATGTGAAAATGGAATCAGATCTAGCGATTTACTAATCCCCATAACATGGCGCACGCTAGCAACAACAACCTCCCTTGCGACAATGACAACCGTTGCATGATCTACAAATTAATCCCACCATTACAACAAACTCTCACGTGCGAAACATGTGCCACTCCATGGCACCTCACGTGCCTCTCATCACCTCCACAACCCTATCCGAATGGAACTGCCCTGATTGTTCCTATCTTTTTCCTTCTCATGTGCCGCAGTCGGATGAAGGTAATTCGCTTGTTGATGTTGTTCGCGCCATTGAATGCGACGTGTTACTTTTTGAGATAGAAAAGGCGAAGCAACGACAACTGTTGTTAAGTGGTGCCGAAGAAGAGATCGGTGATGCCGGCGGTGGTGGTGTAGCAACCCGTACTTTTCAGGTTATTAAATTAACCCTTTGCTCCTATTTGTTATTACTTAAATTTTTATTTAAGTAAATACTTTTGCGTAGAATTAAATAATTTTAATCGTGTAAATTTTCATCACGACCAACACAAGAGTAGGATAAGTCTATGTGTTCAAAGTACTCACGTTTCACCAATAGTCATATTTTATATGAACTATTGCCACTTTATCATTTTTACGTAGACATTTTATTTTTTCGTAATATGCGTACTCAAACCTGTGTTATTAGGTTTTAACAACATAAGCGCACTCCATTAGACTTAGCACACTTTTAATATACTTAGTTGATGTATATTGATAAGTTCAGACATTTTCATAAGTATTATATTCTTATGTTACCCGGTTTTAAGTTTAGAGACATAACGGTTTAACATTAGTAATTACTAGGACCAAACTATACCCCGTTGAACTTTACTTCATCATGAAGTAAAATTTATAAGCTTGCAACCAAGCTCCTCCCCACCTCAAGCATGAGGTGGGCATACAAGAGATATCACAAAGGCCACATGGTCTCAAATTTGAATACCATGTCTCTTTTTGTGACAACAATTCATACACCTCCATATATAAACTAATTTATCACTATCTTCATTAGTAAGGAAAACACATAAGAAAGATATATCTCTCCTTTGGCTCCTCTCCCATCCGTACACCCTCATAACACACTCATCATCAAAAGCTTTTTATCAAGACTCAAGATATACTAAGAAAGATGAAGACCAAGGTGTGTTCTACCTAGTCCAAATGAAGATTTGGTGATTCCAAGCTAGAAACAAGGGTTGTATAAAAACTAATGCCTGAAGTTAGAGGACTAGTAAAAGGTTTCATAAGGCTATAACAATGGGTTGAAGATTGGAAAGACTTGTTGAAGATAGAAGGCTTAGGGTAGTGTTCTTGGGTTCTTAGTGTTTTCTATCCAAAGAAGTTGTAAGACTTTGTTTAGTTTTCAACATTTTCATTCATTTTGATGTAATTTACATGTTATACAAGTTTCATATGTAATATGGCATGGTATGATGTTGGAACATATAGGAAAAGATGGATAAAACTTGTGTAGAAACCCCTTTAAGACAACTAGTGTGTAACTAGTGATTTGTGATGATTTTTGACACAAATTCATGACCCATGGACTTGAATAACTTTAATAAGTTGTTAGAGTAAGTAAAAACTAGAACTTCAGCTTTTGAATCAATTAAAAAGGGCTTGTAATAAAAAAGTTATAGCTAAATGAAGATTACTAAATGGAAAGTAGGTGCTGTAACAAAAAGTCTTCCGATCTGATTTTAAATCACGATTTCGACCCTTTTCTGCTCCGAACCATCAAAAGTGTAAAACACGAAAGTTTCTCATAATGATATTTTATACAAAACCAAAGGCGCACGTGTGCAAAAAGTGAAAAACAAAGGCTCAAAACTGTAAAAACCAACTGGACCTATTTAAGACTGAAAAACAGCCATGGCTAAAGAGTTTTTGTGGCGTTTTGATATTTTGAGGCCGAGACACAGCCAAGGCTGTTGTCTCAAGGCCTTCTAGCCTAGACATAGCCATGGATATAGCATTGGTTGTTGTCTCAAGGCTGTGAGTCAAGCCGCATGGCTAGCTTGAGTTTGACGGCTCAAATCTTGTTTTTGAGATTTGCTTACCAAATTGAACCTTTTTCCCGACCTCGACAACCTAGGAAAATGACCATATCACATATTAACTATATGAATATCACTTCCATAAGTCACAGCTTTCACTTGATTCACGGAAATTGTATTAACTAGTATGGTATTTAAAAATCGTTTTGAACTCTTTAATCGACAATATTATGAGACGCCGTTGTCATTTTTATCTCAACACACATTGAGTTAGTAACATTTACACTTCACGGATGTTATGCTAAACCACTTCACAACGCACAACTTATATCATCACATCACCACACTAGTTTAACTAATAGTCTTTGACGAAACATGACAAAATTTTTTTATACAACATTTGTCTCGTCAAATACTTTCACTTGTAAATGATAAGTCCTACAATAGTAGGAAGTTTCATTATCATAAGAGGCCTCTTCGGGGTGTCGTATCGACGAGTTGTGGATTTACGAATTAAAGTGTCCTGGCTCCTCGTACGTTCACTACATGACCTCTAGATTTTGATAGCCTGAATGGTAGTACGAAGTTATTTATAAAAGGCTAATAGCCAAACGACATTTTAAGGATGCTTCACTCATTTACACAACATAAGATATATGTACAACACCTTAATCAAGTCAATGACTTTACATATACTTGTACACTTATATTGTACATTATACTAAGACGCAATATATATGCTCTCGTAGGTTATTGTTAAAGATCGTGGTCTTGCCATACACTATGTGTTGTATTAAACTACTACTGATCACTACGGTGAGTTCATAGCCTAAACTTTGTTTAACTATTTTATAAACTCATTGGGGGAGATACATGCTACTGTTATTATTACAGATAATTACTTGTAAACTGAATGCTAGCCCTGAATGTATTATTGCATGCCTAAGTTGTTTATGCCAAAAGTCCTCAACATCATGGACCACTAATCACTTGCGAGTGAGCGCAAATATTGTAGATAGGCCTATCCGGATTGACGAATCCCGTTTGTGTTAATCATACAGCGGATATCACAAACGCACTATATTTGAATTTCTAGGTATATGGCATAGTACCTACACGGGGCAAATTGTTTAATGTATATATATCATACGATGTATTATATATATATATATATATATATTACAGTCTGTAGGACCTTAGATCTATAACCTTATCACACAATATTGATGCACAAAGATGGTGGCAAGAGATGTAGGTGTCGACTTTTAGAGAGAGAAACAATAGAGATAAAAACAATAGAACTTTTATTAAAACACACACACTTACACACTCAAGCACACCCTTACAAATGAGGCAAGGGTGCCTTTTATACATAGGTTCATATGCCTCATGGGTTTTGCCATGGGCCTTGGATGGGCTTGGATTGGATTGGACTTTACATAAATGAATTAACATATAATACTAACCTATTAGATTAGTCCAATCCATGAGCTCATTAACTATTCTATTATATATTCTATGACACATTACAAAGTTATAAATAAGAGAATGACCATCACTTCTTTTAACATTTCTTTGATGCTAACAATCTCTCCCTAAGGGGTGGTCATTCAAATGATGCTCCACGTGATTAGGTCTTCTGTCTTCTGGGTCTTGAACTTTATGTGTCATCATAGAATAGTCTTGATTCTTTGTTCCTTCATGCTTTGGGATCTTTGAAGTAACGTCTTTTGATCTTTCTTGCCTTTGATCAACATCTTCACATGTTTGAAGTGTCGTCTTTTTCACCATACTCATACTTCTTGGTAAGACTTTAAACATCATACTTATGTCTTCCTCAATTGATTCATGAACTTGTTCTTTACTTCTTGATTAGCTCTTTGACTTTTATGTAACTCATTGTCATTAACTTGATCTTTTTGTCTAGAACATTCTTTACTTGAGCTTGTTAAGGATGAAGTTCATAAATATGAGTATGTGGAGGTGAAGATGTTTGATATCTGAAATGATGGTGTACGGTCTTTCTCCACGGGATTATCATCAGTATCTGCATAAAATGTTAGTTGAAATCACCAATCGATCATCGTGGACTTTTCTTAGAGATTGGACCACTATGATCGTTATACTGATGAATGTCTTGATTCCATTTACCTTGGTCGGGAACATCAACCGTCCGAATCCAGTTAGAGATAGTTATCATTACATAGGATAGATCCAAGTAACGAACCACGTCTTAAGGATTTAATTCTTGAAAGGAATCTCCTTGGCGGGAATTCCAGCACTTACAGGTTTAGACTTCAAGAGAATTAATAGCATAGTGTGAAAACCTCTCTAATCCTTATAAAGGCTGTTCCTGAATTGGATACCCTCAAGAAGGCTTACAATAGATATACCGAAGTATACCCACAATTCAGGTGAGCCGCTAAAGTATACCGAAGTATCACTCCACGATTGTAGACCGTTTAAAACAAATAACCACCATCAAGATATATGTTGCAAGATCCAAAGATCTCATAAAGACTCTTGTACAACTTGTGTCCTTTCTGGCGAACACAAGTGTATGCTACTGGAAGTGTATCCAAAGAGATCTTTTGATGAATCGCATGGCTCTAGACTCGATTAGTGCGTTTTGGTTTTAGTCATCAGAGGCATGGAGCATACGACCTCCTTTTTCAATATCAACACATCTCGGAGTGAGAGGTCGATAGATTATGCAAGGTTCTCTATGAGAAATGAAACAAATATCTTTTAAGAGATACCTAAGTGGCTAGGAGGGGCTGTACAGCGCGTCATTGGGTCCATGACGTCTTGTCTTCAATACCGGTATCATCTTTGTGATAACCGATAGCAGATGTATTGACCCGGTTTCTGTTCCTAAGTTTATTGGAGGGCTATTTCTTTTTACCCTTTTCACAAACTTTTTATTTTAATTCTTCAACCCCTTTTTTCTCCTTTCATCACTGTACTCCTTTTTTCAATCATACCTAAGGACTTCTAATTCTAATCTATTGGATTTATCCTTGGGTAGATCCCTCCGGCTCTGGCGGATCATAGGACATAAACCTAACCATAATCACCTTAGCACTCCATGATTATCCTAGGTTCATTGATCACTTGCCATAAAACCTTTTTTTTTGTGAAAATCTCTCAAAATGTTTATGGATATAAAATACATTTTGTTAACACTTCGAGAGTTTTGCGTTTTCTGAAATACTCCCCCTTCACATGTGCTTATCTGATTTTAAGATAAATTTGCACATGTTGGGTAGAGTTCTCACTTTTGAATTGATTGATTTCAGTGAATATGACCGATTCGAGACACGCTTACATCACTAGTTAGGCTAGCTTGAAATTATTACCCATCCTGGTCAAGTTTAAAGAAAGTCTCTCGATACGGTACATTCTATTAGACAAGTCCTATTTGAGACACGCTTACATCACTTGTTAGACTAGCTTTAAATTAATACCCGTCCAGGACAAGTCTTTTCGAATACTAACATTTAAGCTTCGTCACTGTTGGTTGTTTATGAGTCGAGCTCTTTTGAGATTCAACCACAATCTTTAAACATTTTGATCACATCCTAATCACGTCTTCTCCCCCTCAAAAATAGCATATTCGTGATATTTTTGATATCAACTGATTAATGGAAAAACTTTTAGACAGATAAACGGATTTGTTTTGCATGAAATTGGAACATTTTTCATTTTTAAACCCCCCTTAATGAAAAGCATATTTCATACAGGAATGTTAAAATCAATTAAGGGTTTGGAGGGAGTTATCTTGAGCACTAATGTTAAAGATTTTGAAAAATCTTTTGAAAAATCTTGAAGAGGTGCTCAAGAATTATGTTTGAGAAACGAGTTTATGTTTGAAATCTTTTCATTTGTTTATACTCAAAATTTTAAAAATGATTTCATCTTTTGAACGTACGAGTCCTGATTTGAAATAATCAGAAGTCATTATTAAAGTACAGGTTTCGTACTGAAGTATACGAAAGCCATATTTTTGAGAAAATTTAAGAAACGACATGTTTTTGTATTTTTGAAAATTTTCTATTGTTTTTGGAATTTTTAAAACTTTCTATTTTTGTATTTTGATTTTGTTGGTTTTATAAATTTTGTATTTTGTTTTTTAAAAAATATTTACAGCGAAGCTTTTTGAAATATATTCTCAAGAAAATTCAAGAAGACGTTCTAGCTCCTCAGGAGTGAGGCTTTGCATGCCTAATTCGTCAAACTAAATCGTCGAACCTTTCTTTTAGAAGGGCTTTAGTAAATAGATCGGCGAGTTGGTAATCTTTCTTCACGAAAAATAATTCAACAGTACCCTCTTCTACATGCTCTTCTATGAAGTGATAGCGGACTCTAATATGCTTGGTCTTCGAGTGTTGAACTGGATTGCACGAGATGGCTATGGCACTTTTCGAGTCACAATACAAAGGTATTTTATCGAAAGTAAAGCCATAATCTGTGAGTTGTGTCCTCATCCATAGAACTTGGGAACAATACGCAAATAGAGACACATACTCGGCTTCTGCGGTTGATAATGTAGTACAGTCTTGTTTCCTTGATGACCACCCTACTAGCTTTTCACCTAAAAATTGTGCTCCTCCTGATTTACTTTTTGCTGTAACTTAGCATCCTGTGTGATCCGCATCTGAAAATGCTATTAGTTTAAACTCGGAATCCTTTAGATACCAAAGTCCCATGTTAATGGTTCTTCGTAGGTACCGAAAGATCCGTTTAACCTCTTGGAGGTGAAGTTCGGTAGGCCTTGCCTGAAATCGTGCTAATAAGCAAATAGCAAAATGAATATCAGCTCGACTAGTAGTAAGGTACATGAGAGAACCAATCATGCTCCGATATTTCTTCGGATCGATGGGTTTCCCAAATAAATCAGCACCGATTTTTGGTGTAGTGACCATAGGTGTACCAACAGAGTCACAATTTTCCATACCATGTTTTTTCAAAATCTCAATTGTATATTTAGCTTGATTAATAAAAATACCACGAGGGGATTGATGTATTTGTAAACCAAGAAAGAATTTTAGTTCCCCCATCATGGACATTTCAAATTTGCTTTTCATGAGATTTTCAAAATGTTTTGAATGATTCGGATTAGTGGACCCAAAGATAATGTCGTCCACATAAATCTGAACAATCAAAATGTCATCTTTTTATTTCCTTGTAAACAAGGTAGAATCAACAGTTCCTTTGGTGAAATTGTGTTTGATCAGGAAAGATGATAGTTCATCATACCACGCTCTTGGAGGTTGTTTTAAACCATAAATGGCTTTCTTAAGCTTGTAGACGTAGTCTGGATGTTCCTTGTCAATGAGTCCTTCTGGCTGACTCACATATACTTCTTCTTTAAGAGTTTCATTCAACAATGCAGTCTTGATGTCCATCTGATATACTGTGATGTTCTTGGGAGCTGCATAGGCTAAAAAAATCCTGACTACTTCAAGTCTTGCTACTGGCGTGAATGATTCTTCAAAATCTATCCCTTCTTCCTGTCTGAATCCTTTAGCCACGATACGAACTTTGTTGCGAATTACAGTAATTTCTTTATCCTTTTTGTTCTTCCACAACCATTTGACATCAACAACAAGTTTGTTAAGCAGTCGGGGAACAAGTTCCCAACTGTCATGTAGCTGGTATTGAAGAAGTTCCTCCTGCATCGCTTCTATCCATGCTTTTTCTGCCATCGATTCCTGAATGTTCTTTGGTTCTTTGAGGCTTATAGAGCAAATGCAAATGCACATTTCGGGGTCTGTGGCAAGTTGTATTCTTGTCTGAACTGGCCTTGAAGTTTCACCAATAACTTGTTCAATTAGATGGTCTTTAGTCCATTGGAGTGTAGAAGGGTACCTTGGGTTTAACGTATGTGTGTTAGATGGTTCTTGTAACCTTGAAGACGATTCAGCAGAGTCCGTAGCAAACGGGTTTTCGAATACTTCTTTTTCTAACACATCATCGTTTTGGTTTTGTGTTGTTTCTACTTGAGATGGTGTGTTATGATTTTGCTCATCAACTCTTGGTAGAACAATTTCAAGAATTAGAGTTTCTAGAGTAGATGTAGATGAGGTTGAGGGAGTTGGTGCGTCAGCTTAGATTGTAGAAGATGCATCTTGTGGTGGTAGTGGTAGTTGATGGTTTTGAGCGGGTGCAGCGGAATGTTGTTGTGATGCATTTGTCGAAGTTCCACCATAGTATTCATCAAACACTCTTCCAGTTCTTGTTCTAAAGGTTTGTCAGTGATTGTTGATTAAGCTCCTTGAGGTACGAGTCCTGAACTAATGTGTCTAGAAGTCTGTGGGTTTGGTGCGGGTCCTAATCTGTTTTGATTAGAAGCCATTGGATTAAGCGCGGGTTTTAGAGCAAGTCTCTCAGAAGCCATTTGTGAAATCTCATCAAACTTCACATTCATCGTCTCCATTATCCTTTTTGTTCTTCTATTATACACCCGGAATGCCCTCAAGTTTTTTGAGTATCCAATGAAGATTCCAATATCACCCCTAGCTTTCAACTTCCCTAGATCTTCTCTATAGTTCGTTGGATAGCATAAAGCGCCAAACATGTGAAGGTAAGAGATATCAGGTTTTCAATTGTTCACTAGTTCATATGGTGTTTTATTGAATCATGGATGGATTAGGGAATGATTTTGAGTAAAACAAGCAGTGTCATTAGCATCAGCCCATAAGAATAACGTTGCACTAGAATAAATTAGCATTGTGTGAGCAGCTTCTACAAGAGTTCGATTTCTTCTTTCAACTACCCCATTCTGCTGTGGAGTTCTGACAACTGAAGTCTGATGAGTGATTCCAGTATCTTAAAAGTAAGTTATTAACTCCTGATTTGTGAATTCTGTCCCGTTGTCTGTTCTTACAATCCTTACTGGAGCTTGAAGTAGAACTTAAATACGCTTCAGAAAGGTGATGATGATGCCTGGTGCTTCGTCTTTTGATCTCAGAAACTTTACCCATGTATATCTTGAATAATCATCAACGATAACAAGAATATACCTCTTCCCGTTTATGCTTTCAACTCTCATTGGGCCACATAAGTCCATGTGTAACATATGTAACCATGCTTCCGAACTAGGTACGATTTTGGGTTTATATTATGCCCTTTTACTTTTTCCTTGTTCGCATGATGGGCATAAGTGATCCTTGGTGTACTTGAACTTAAGGAGTCATTTGACGATGTTGTATTTGGCTAATTTGTTGATGGTGTAAAAATTGAGATGGGATAATCTTCTATGCCACAGCCAGGACTTTGTTCCGCATGCTCTTGTCATAAGACAAATTGGTGATGAAGAGGCCATTTGGTTGATGTCGATAGCATATAGGTTAGTGCCACAATTCCCAGTTAAGAGATCATCGCCAACCAAATTTCTAACAAAGCACGTGTTTCTCCTAAATGCAACCTCTAAATCTACATCACAAAACAGCCCAACTGAAAACAAGTTGTGTCCTAACCCTTCGATGTAGTAAACACGAGTGATGTAGATTTAGAGGTTGTAGTAAAGCACGTGTTTCTCCTAAATGCAACCTCTAAATCTACATCACTCGTGTTTACTACATCGAAGGGTTGGGACACAACTTGTTTTCAGTTGGGCAGTTTTTTGATGTTGATTTAGAGGTTGCATTTAGGAGAAACACGTGCTTTGTTAGAAATTTGGTTGGCAATGATCTCTTAATTGGGAATTGTGGCACTAACCTATATGCTATCGACATCAACCAAATGGCCTCTTCATCACCAATTTGTCTTATGACAAGAGCATGCGGACCAAAGTCCTGGCTGTGGCATAGAAGATTATCCCATCTCAATTTTTACACCATCAACAAATTAGCCAAATACAACATCGTCAAATGACTCCTTAAGTTCAAGTACACCAAGGATCACTTATGCCTATCATGCGAACAAGGAAAAAGTAAAAGGGCATCATATAAGCCCAAAATCGTACCTAGTTCGGAAGCATGGTTACATATGTTACACATGGACTTATGTGGCCCAATGAGAGTTGAAAGCATAAACGGGAAGAGGTATATTCTTGTTATCGTTGATGATTATTCAAGATATACATGGGTAAAGTTTCTGAGATCAAAAGACGAAGCACCAGGCATCATCATCACCTTTCTGAAGCGTATTTAAGTTCTACTTCAAGCTCCAGTAAGGATTGTAAGAACAGACAACGGCACAGAATTCACAAATCAGGAGTTAATAACTTACTTTGAAGATACTGGAATCACTCATCAGACTTCAGTTGTCAGAACTCCACAGCAGAATGGGGTAGTTGAAAGAAGAAATCGAACTCTTGTAGAAGCTGCTCACACAATGCTAATTTATTCTAGTGCAACGTTATTCTTATGGGCTGATGCTGTTGACACTGCTTGTTTTACTCAAAATCATTCCCTAATCCATCCATGATTCAATAAAACACCATATGAGCTAGTGAACAATTGAAAACCTGATATCTCTTACCTTCACATGTTTGGCGCTTTATGCTATCCAACGAACTATAGAGAAGATCTAGGGAAGTTGAAAGCTAAGGGTGATATTGGAATCTTCATTGGATACTCAGAAAACTTGAGGGCATTCCGGGTGTATAATAGAAGAACAAAAAGGATAATGGAGACGATGAATGTGAAGTTTGATGAGATTTCACAAATGGCTTCTGAGAGACTTGCTCTAAAACCCGCGCTTAATCCAATGGCTTCTAATCAAAACAGATTAGGACCCGTACCAAACCCACAGACTTCTAGACACATTAGTTCAGGACTCGTACCTCAAGGAGCTTAATCAACAACCACTGACAAACCTTTAGAACAAGTACTGGAAGAGTTTTTGATGAATACTATGGTGGAACTTCGACAAATGCATCACAATAACATTCCGCTGCAGCCGCTCAAAACCATCAACTACCACTACCACCACAAGATGCATCTTCTACAATCTAAGCTGACGCACCAACTCCCTCAACCTCATCTACATCTACTCCAGAAACTCCAATTCTTGAAATTGTTCTACCAAGAGTTGATGAGCAAAATCATAACACACCATCTCAAGTAGAAACAACACAAAACCAAAACGATGATGTGTTAGAAAAAGAAGTATTCGAAAACCCGTTTGCTACGGACTCTGCTGAATCATCTTCAATGTTACAAGAATCATCTAACATACATACGTTAAACCCAAGGTACCCTTCTACACTCCAATGGACTAAAGACCATCTAATTGAACAAGTTATTGGTGAACCTTCAAGGCCAGTTCAGACAAGAAGACAACTTGCCACAGACCCCGAAATGTGCATTTACATTTGCACTATAAGCCTCAAAGAACCAAAGAACATTCAGGAAGCGATGGCAAAAAAAGCATGGATAGAAGCGATGCAGGAGGAACTTCTTCAATACCAGTTACATGACAGTTGGGAACTTGTTCCCGACTGCTTGACAAACTTGTTGTTTATGTCAAATGGTTGTGGAAGAACAAAAAGGATGAAGAAATGACTGTAATTTACAACAAAGCTCGTCTCGTGGCTAAAGGATTCTGTAGGTCGATACTATCTCAAATACACACTCACACGTATGACTAATAAGACACGAACTACTACTTATCTATTAAGCTACAATAATACGTGATGTACTAATAAGCAATAAGAGAAGAGAATAAGAGAATAAGAAGAGAGATTTGTAGGGAATTCATTTCGTTAAACATTCGGACATAGCTTGCGCACAATACATGAAAACCAACAAGTAAAATGAGCTCCCTACCCTTCTATTTATAGGCAAGGGATTAGGGCAACTCTTACGATATTGTTTCTAGAAGCATTAACGCTTAAATGGGCGGTCCATGGGATTCTAATGGACCGCACCTTAATCGCAAATATAAAGCCCTATTTAAGCAACATGTATTGAAATGGTCAAGACTTGAAATATTACAAAAACGTATTCCTAACAATCTCCCCCTAAGTCTTGATCATCAATGTTGCTTGACGTCATCTTTGCTTCTATGGCTTCTGACGTCTTTATAATCTTTGTTTCTTTGTTCTTGTTTTGAGATGATATGATGTTGTCTCGATCTGCCAATCTCGAATGTCTTCTCGTCTTCTCCATTATGCTCATATGTCTTTGACTTGTTTTCTGCTACATGTTCTCACTTTTCAATCTTTAACTTGAGAAAGGTTGAGGTGCTTGAACTTTTGACTTTACTGTATCATATGTTGAACTTTTGTTGTTACTGAGTCTTTGAGAGAACATTTCTTCAAGATATGAGCATGATGGAGTCTTGATGGTCGAACTCCAGATCCTCAGCAGCAGCAGCAGCATCAGTACGAACCAACCGGTACTTACAGGCTCAGACTTGAGATCGTCAACAGCATAGTGTGAAGACTTTCTCAAGTCCTGACCCAGGCCGTTCTGAACCGGATTCCCTCAAAAGGGATAACACGGACACACCGAAGTGTACCCACGATTCAGTGAGTCGCTGAAGATCACCCCACGACTGTAGACCATTTGGAGCAAACACTAAGCGTAACCCACAAGGAGTTACCGAAGTGACCTGCTATCAGGGCTGTTTGATGTTGACCCTGGCAGGATTTCCATTCAATCATTGATAATCACAATTGTGACTTCTCTCATGAACGTTCTTGGCAGATTGCTAAGATCTGCGAAGGACACTTTCCTAATTTACAACTGATGCCCACGATGTAGAACACCAGAGTAATTCTAAGTGTACCTAAGAGATCTTTGATGAATCTCATGGCTCTAGACTCAATTAGTGCACATTTATTTGGTTGTCGGAGGCGTGGAGCAGATTACCTTCTTTTCAATATCAACACTCTCGTAATGAGAGGTCGATAGATTATGAAGGGTTCTCCGTGTGAATGAAACAAATGTCTTTTGAGAGACACTTGAGTGGCTAGAAGGTTTAGTGCAGTGCGTCACTGGGTCCATGATGACTTTATTCTTCAATACCGGTGATGCTCATTAACCAGTAGATTATGTATTGAACCCGGTGTCTGCCCTACGGTTGAACAAATGGAGGGCTATTTCTTTTCACCCTTTTCATTGCTTTTCTTTTTCATTCTTCAACCCCTTCTTTCTCCGTTCATTTCATTTCTCCTTTTTTATATCATACCTAGGACTTTCTAGTTCTAAACTATTGGTATTGTCCTTGGGTAGATCCCTCCGGCTCTGGCGGATCATAGGACGGTTTTCCCTAACCTTAGTCACCTTATAACTCCATGACTATCCTATGTTGATGCCATTTACCAAAACCTTTGAAAATCTCTCAAATTGTCGATGATTGTAAAAACATTTTATTGACACCTTGAGAGTTTTGTGTTTTTCAGAAGGACTCCCCCTTAACATGTGCGCATAAGTAATAAATTTGAAATTTGCACATGCCGGAAAGAGTTGGCACTTTTGAATTGATTGATTTTCAATGAAAATGATCATCGCGAGACATGCTTACATAACTAGTAGAACTAGCTTGAAATTATTACCCGTCCAGATCACATTCAAGGAAAATTGCTCAAAATTGGTACATTCTACTCAGACACGTCCTTTGCGAGACACGCTTACATCACCAGATAAACTGGCTTGAAATTATTACCCGTCCGGGACATGTCCTTTCGACTACTGACTTTTCCTACCGTCAATTCGAGGGTCAATTCTGAGTTTGAGCACTAGTGAGATTCCAGCAATGAGACACCATATTTTAATCATGTTATCCTTCTCCCCCTCAAAAATAGCATACTCATGATGTTTTTGAAAAAAACTTTTATGATTAAAATATGTTGTTTTTGAGTTTTTGGGAAGAATTTCAAGAACATTTATATTTCAGAACAAAGATTATATTTGCAAATACTCCCTCTTGACGAGGGAATACTTGTTCTTATGAGCAGAATGTTTGGAAAAACTTAGAAAACATTATGGTTTAATTATGCTCCATAAGAAAGAAGCTTTCGCTCCTTGAATCAGGATTGAGGCACTGAAGCGTACCTCAGGGTCCTTTCTTTAGGGTCCGGGTTGTACACTGTTATGTGTGCACAAGCCGTAGTGTCACAGGCCAATGGTAAGAATAATGATATAAGAATTATGAAATATGAATTCAATTGCTCACATCAAGCCCTGTTTCCAAACGTTGAGAATTCCGGGTCTGTCCTTTGAAATAGTCTGATGGCAAAGGATGGACGACCCCTAACGTAACTCTCTAGTCTCCTCATCTGGTCCTGATGATACAATCTCCTTTCAAGCTTCCATATGAACTCCTTTACTTGTCTGACCTCATCAGAATTCCATCTTCTTGATTTCCCCAACTCTTTATCTCGAACTCAATTAACCAACCCATCACGAACATTCTTCAAGGTATCGTCACAGAACTTATGAATCTCATTGAAAGACATGAAGCGGTTGAAGTTCGTTGTGCTGTTAGCAACAGCAATGAGAGTTGATGTCTCTTCTCTTTCTGAAGTTCCTGGAACAAAAGTTACTGGAAGTGGAAAGGGTCCTTCTTCAATGGCTTGCTTAAGATATTTCCCATGGGGTTTTCGGAGTTCAATGAATCTGAGGAATCTACTAGCCCATTGCACATATTACCAGGTGTCAGCATAGGTGGAGTTTCCTGATTCCCAGCCTCATGACGGGATTGCTGACTGCTGATTGCCTCACACATCTTATTAAACCAATGTGGTTCTCTGGAGTAGGATGGATAGTTTTGCATTTGATTCTGTTGCATGATTTGTTGTGGAGATACTTGTGGTGGAGAGAGAAATTGATGCTGTTGCACGAATGCTTGTTGTTGTTGATACTGAGGATGAAATTGCTGTTGTTGTGGATATTGTTGTAGCTGATAGTAGTAATTGAATTGTGGTGGTTGAGACATGTTTGGATCTTGAAGATAATTAAGGTATGTATGATGAGTTACGTTAAGTTGGTTTTGGTTAACTGAAGATTTTTGTCCAATTGCGATAATTACTGTTCAACCAATTGCGATAAGTACTGTTCACCCAATTGCGATAAAATCCAAATTGCGATAAGGAAATAGAAATTGCGATAAAAACGTAAAATTGTGATAAAAGATGACAATTTGAATAAGTTATCTTAAATTGCGATAGAAAAGGCAATTTGCGATAATTTATCAGAATTGCGATATTTTATGGCAATTTCGATAATTTTATCTAAATTCCAATTTCAATAATTCTCAACTCTTATACAAGAGAAGAGAAGCAACCAAGTCGAAGTATTTTCACTTTCTTATACAAGGAAGTAAAATACTGAGTCCCAATGCCGATAATCTGAAGATCTGCTAATTGCGATAAAACCCTAACTTGTCGGAATTGAATTGCGATGAAACCCTAACTTGTCGGTATTCACCCAGATGCCAAAAACTCACTTTTCACCAGCTTTCCAAACACGCTAATTATCCGGATTTCACTAAATCATCTAGAAAATCAATTAAAACAGATTGTTTTTGATTTCTAACGATTAGTAATCACAAAATATGAAGAAGTTTAAGATCTATAACGTAAGAAATGGAAATTTGATGAGATTTTTGAGCTTTTACACGAGATGAAAGATACGTTCCAACAAAAGAGATTAACGGTCGAACAAGAACAAAAAACCTTACGTAATCAATAAAACCAACCTAGAAGACTATTAGATCTACTCAAAACACGATCCTAACTATCCCTTTGGCGAATGATACCACTTGTAGGTCGATACTATCTCAAATACACACACACACGTATGACTAATAAGACACGAACTACTACTTATCTATTAAGCTACAATAATACGAGATGTACTAATAAGCAATAAGAGAAGAGAATAAGAGAATAAGAAGAGAGATTTGGAAGGAATTCATTTCGTTAAACATTCGGACATAGCTTGCGCACAATACATGAAAACCAACAAGTAAAATGAGCTCCCTACCCTTCTATTTATAGGCAAGGGATTAGGGCAACTCTTACGATATTGTTTCTAGAAGCACTAACACTTAAATGGGCAGTCCATTGGCTTCTAATGGACCGTACCTTAATCGCAAATATAAAGCCCGATTTAAGCAACATGTATTGAAATGGTCAAGACTTGAAATATTACAAAAACGTATTCCTAACAGATTCAGACAGGAAGAAGGGATAGATTTTGAAGAATCATTCGCGCCAGTAGCAAGACTTGAAGTAGTCAGGATTTTCTTAGCCTATGCAGCTCCCAAGAACATCACAGTATATCAGATAGACATCAAGACTGCATTGTTGAATGGAACTCCTAAAGAAGAAGTATATGTGAGTCAGCCAGAAGGACTCATTGACAAGGAACATCCAGACTACGTCTACAAGCTTAAGAAAGCCATTTATGGTTTAAAACAACCTCCAAGAGCGTGGTATGATGAACTATCATCTTTCCTGATCAAACACAATTTCACCAAAGGAACTGTTGATTCTACCTTGTTTACAAGGAAATACAAAGATGACATTTTGATTGTTCAGATTTATGTGAACGACATTATCTTTGGGTCCACTAATCCGAATCATTTAAAACATTTTGAAAATCTCATGAAAAGAAAATTTGAAATGTCCATGATGGGGGAACTAAAATTCTTTCTTGGTTTACAAATACATCAATCCCCTCGTGGTATTTTTATTAATCAAGCTAAATATACAATTGAGATTTTGAAAAAACATGGTATGGAAAATTGTGACTCGGTTGGCACACCTATGGTCACTACACCAAAAATCGGTGCTGATTTATTTGGGAAACCTATCGCTCCGAAGAAATATCAGAGCATGATTGGTTCTCTCATGTACCTTACTACTAGTCGAGCTGATATTCATTTTGCTATTTGCTTATTAGCACGATTTCAGGCAAGGCCTACCGAACTTCACCTCCAAGAGGTTAAACGGATCTTTCGGTACCTACGAAGAACCATTAACATGGGACTTTGGTATCTAAAGGATTCCGAGTTTAAACTAATAGCATTTTCAGATGCGGATCACATAGGATGCTAAGTTACAGCAAAAAGTACATCAGGAGGAGCACAATTTTTAGGTGAAAAGCTAGTAGGGTGGTCATCAAGGAAACAAGACTGTACTACATTATCAACCGCAGAAGCCGAGTATGTGTCTCTATTTGCGTATTGTTCCCAAGTTCTATGGATGAGGACACAACTCACAGATTATGGCTTTACTTTCGATAAAATACCTTTGTATTGTGACTCGAAAAGTGCCATAGCCATCTCGTGCAATCCAGTTCAACACTCGAAGACCAAGCATATTAGAGTCCGCTATCACTTCATAAAAGAGCATGTAGAAGAGGGTACTGTTGAATTATTTTTTCTGAAGAAAGATTACCAACTCGCCGATCTATTTACTAAAGCCCTTCCAAAAGAAAGGTTCGACGATTTAGTTTGACGAATTGGCATGCGAAGCCTCACTCCTGAGGAGCTAGAACGTCTTCTTGAACCCATTAAATACAAAACCTTTTCTAACAGTTATGAGATAACCAAGAAACCCATTTGATGATATAAAATTTTAAACCACTCTCCCCTCAATCAATGACCCAATTCTATAAAGAGTTGTAGTCATTGATTGAGTGACAAATTTTATGCACAAACCAAGTCTGAAAGAATTTCAACCAATATGTTACCACCTTGTGTCTCACAAATAATTTTCAGAAGAGTCATAGAATGAAAACTATTTGCATACAAAGAAGATTTATCTTCCTTTACAAGAAATGATGCATTGAAACGTACATCAAATCAGGAAAAACATGAATATAAAGTAATCCATGCTCGGGTGAACATCACCCGTTGTTAGGAACAACCATCTTTTTGTCGACGTGCTTTCCTCATTTTGAAGAACGGGTTACAGTATGAAGTAACTGCAAGCCATCATGACGTGTTTTAACACTTCATTTTTAAATTTTGCTTGAGCTTCATTTAAAGTCCCGTGTCATTATTGAATGATATTTCTATGACCGTAAATGTTATCGATAAACAGAAGACATGTCTAGAACAACTATTTTTGGTATTTTCTATTTTTTTGATTTTTATGGTTTTTCTGGGTTTAAGTATTTTTCTATATACAATTTTCAGGTTCTATAATTTTCTATTTACAGTTTGGTTTAAGATATGTACAAACTAAATTATTCAGTTTAAGAAAAAGTTGACATGAATACCGAAATAAGGATACGTTCAGTATGTTGTAGAAAGGAGTAGTCAACATCTCTTAAACTTTCACCACCAAAGCTTTCGAGGCTCCTGAATAATCGTTTGTAACTTGAGCCTTCTCAATTGTGAAGCTTTGTTAGCTTCCCCCCAAACCGACAATCTTCCTTTTGAGCAGTTTCAAAGCTCTCTTTCAAGCTTACGAAAGGTAAGTGTATAGCCGAAACTGTATCAAACCACATCAAATATTGCTGCTCCTGTGATTCTCCGTTCGGGGGATCATCAAATAGATCAGCAGTGAATCATCTCACACTTGAATAGTTCTTCTTATATTTCTTCCCGCTGAAGTCTGAAGTAATGCATGCCAAGAGAATCTAGAGACCACTTCCCCCAAGTAGTTGAAGTAATACATCAGAAGAGACGAGTTAAAACACTGATTTTCTCTGCAGTTATGACATTTGTCTTCCCGGAATAACTTCTATTCAGAAGAAGTATAAAGTTCATCATGTGTACTCGTTGTGCATTCAGATGTATGTCTCCTTCCCCCTTGCTGGTTTTGATACCTCAGAATCAGCAACACATTTTACGCACATATACTTGACATCTTATGAGAAGAAAAAAAATGACTCAAATGTATCAAGTGAGAATCAACTGCTACCAAAACACTCTCTGACTGTCATTACCAACCCTCAAGTAGGCTATTTGAAGTGATAATTGATGGAGTAAACCCGATACACCAAACTTGAAACTGGCGAAGAATTCCCCAAATTTGTTACTTAAGCTTGCACTGTTGTTGATTGAAGAACGATGTAGAAGAGAACCCCTAAGTACCCTTATATACTTAACTAAGAGCCAAAGAAAGTACAACACCTCTTGAGACTATCCACATCTGCATATGCGTGTGACAGTGAGCACTACAATGTAACTCCTTGAAGTGATAGCTATAACCCGTGAGTACTACAATGTAACTCCTTACATCGGGTATAACTAGATAGTCCAAGTCCTCAACTTAAATCTTACGCACGAGCAAGTTATCATTGAAAGTCATGCATCCAACCATCCCCGATTTCAAGATAAAATAAGTAGACGCCTTCATGAAATTCAACTTCAATCTCAAATAAGGGATACCAAATAAACTCCGTAATCACTTGACATTCCAAGTCCAAACTTTTAGCCGTTTTGACGTTTTAGCCGACCTTTTCCTTTATGTTCTTGTGGTTGATTTACAGAGTGCACATTGGAAGGAACATCAATCCGTGATGAATATGAATCTCCAGAACTCGGTTCTGGAGTAAGATGATGGATAAGGGGTTCATAAACAATCACGGGAGGTGGAGTTCCATGAATTTGTTCTTCAACACCTTGATGAATGACAAGAGATATAATTTCATGAGTTGTGAAGGAGAGCTGAAAGTATTCTTCAAACCACTGGTTGAAACTGTATATCTTCTTTCTTCATAGATGGTGGAACATATAGTGTTGAAGAAACTTGTTATGCACGGCTCCTAAACTGATGTATTCAGGAGCCGTATGACTATTTCTCAAACATCAATCATCATGTCGTTTATTCACCCTTCTCCCCCTCAAAAATTTCATATGACTGCCAATTTTTATTAAACGATTGAATAAGAATACCATCGACGGTAAGTAGATCCTCTTGATGACTGACATCTTGTTTATTCACCCTTCTCCCCCTCAAAAATTGCATATGACTGCCATTTTTGATTGAACGAGTGAATAAGATTATTCTACAATGTATGTAGATCCACTTGATGACTGAATGAGCATGGGAAGACCATGAAGCTTGTTGATGAGAATGGTCATAAGCGAGAAGATTTCTCTTCTTCTGAAGATAAAGCGCACTTAAGCGTACACCTTTCTTTTCTTTGAAGAACGGGGCCTGAAGAGTTGTCAGCAGACACCATTATATTGACATTGAGGCCCGAGGCTTGAACTGCAGTGTTCAAACATCATAGTCGATGAAGAATGAGGCCTGAACTGATGTGAACAGACGTCATAGTCGATGAAGAACGAGGCTTGAACTGATGTGTTCAAACGTCATTGTCAATGAAGAACGAGGCCTGAACTGATGTGAACAGACGTCATTGTCGATGAAGAACCTCAAGCTTGAATTGCTTGAACCCCTACTTCATGAGATATCAATCTTTTCAGCACCCAAACCCTGAGTCTTTCCTTAATAGGAGGGAACGATGTACCTGCACTTAAGTAAAGACTTCCGGCATTGACATTAAGAGTTTGTTAGCATTTATATGGGTTAGTGATATCAGCATTTAAACCATTTGGGGTTTCACTGTCAACCTTGGTTCTGCACTCAGTGAACATCTTTCTACTAGGTATCCATCTAAGACCCACAATCTTAAAAATTCTACCCGTTGGTATCAACCTAAGACAAGATCTAGGAGTGTTTTGTTTCTCATGCACAGTGAAAGACTTGTTGGGAGAAGACCTTTGTCCTATAGCAATATGCCTGCTAGGTTTCTGAATATACTCCTTTGGTTCTACGGGCTTGTTGTTGTTTCTAGTCTTAGAGGATTGAACCTTAGCACGAGCATTCACTTCCTTCAGGAATTTTGTTATACAACCATCATGGTTTGCA
Organism: Artemisia tridentata subsp. tridentata; assembly: GCA_021014915.2. NCBI lineage: Eukaryota > Viridiplantae > Streptophyta > Magnoliopsida > Asterales > Asteraceae > Artemisia > Artemisia tridentata. Next base: position 1,644,059 of record CP139505.1, on the reverse strand, counting down.
TTAAACACACATTTCTGACAAGTTGAGCAAATATAGTGTTTGGAGTCAGATAAAGATTTAGAATTCTTAGAGTGATGCTATGGGGATCGCTTTAATCGATACGTAACTACTCCTAGAAACAGGAAAATTCCTAGTCTTTTCATGTGTGTTTTTCTTAGCATCCTCTAGGTTGTAGTTCTGAACACTATTTCCATGTCTAACATGTTCCTTTTGTGTCATAGATGACACACGCTTTGAACTAATCCTAGAAGAACTAGAGGCACTCATATGATGTGGTTTGGCAACAGCATATTCCTTTTCACTAGGTCTAGACTGTGAAGTGACTGGTTTTGACAAAAGTTGTTTCGAATCAACTTGGGAGGCAAACCGTGGTTTTGAGAATTTTGGTCGTTCAGATCTAAACGCAGTCAGTTGTCAAACAACTGATTGGTTTCTAAGTGGTGGTTTCCCCAAGATTGATGATTTTAGAAACTTAGTGTTCACACTATTTCCTATCGATTTTCTTAACTCGTTTTTCAATGCTGCAATTGCAAAACCCTTTTCCTGAAGTTAGCTTTTGAATTCATCATTTTTGGCAATCAAAGAGGTTGTTTGATCTACAGTCTTAGTATTCGCTTCTTTGATTGAGTCACACAGTTCATTGCAATGAATTTTCAAAGTCTTATTTTCATAAAGTAATTCAGCTACTTTAGTGTCATGTTTAGTCTTAACTTCATTGCACATGTCACGCATCTCAGCCAATCTATTTTTCAGGTTTTTGATCGTCATGGTTTTGGCTTCTAGCTGAGCTTTCAAATCGTTTATCATAAAAAATTCACGGAATTCAGGAAATTCTGGATTTTTACATGGTAGGTTAGTTTGAAGACTTTCTTTCGTTTGTTGCATTGAGATTTCAAGATCAATACAATGTTTTTCAAGTCGTAAAAGTCTGTTTGAAAGTTCATTATACACTTCTTTTTCAACCATATCATTTGATTTGAAAAACTCAGCCGTAGGCAAAGAACTTGACGCATTATCATGTTCAGCATCCTGATCAATTTCTCCCCCCTTATGACTCATATTTGTTGAATCAGAGGTGATATTGCTATCAGTCTTTTCCAACAGATATGTGTCATAAGTAGGTTTAATTTGATCAGTATGTTGTTGTTCATTAGAAAGAACCTTATGTTGATTAGACAGATGTACCTCAGCAGATGATACTTGGTGATTTACCGGTTTGAGAGCTGCATCCACACAAATTGTGATATCAGCTCCTGAGCTGTTACTATCATCATGCTTGTCTGATTCTGTCCCATTACCTATAAGTTGAGCCCTTTCATTAATGAACCCCTTAACATTACTCATAAGTTGGAGTAATGTCCTTCTGAACACATCAACCTCAGTTCCAGTGTGATTAGCAAAATACTTTTTCGCCATTTGACTGTCATCATCATAATCCTCAGTGTATTGCAATCAATGAACACTTGGAGTTGGTTGTTAATCACACCCAAAGCAGCCATGGATCTATCTTCAGAAAAATCTCCTTTATCAAGTTGTTGTTCAAGTTGATCCAAATACAGAATCATTTTGACTGTGAAAGTCTGGACATCTTGACCAAAGAGTGATGCGAATGCACGTCTGTATCCTCCCAAGTATCCGGGCTGCTCAAAGAGAACCTTGAGATGTGAATGAAGTGATCAAAAACATTCAATGCAACATTCCATTGCATTAGGCAACATTAGTGACTGAAGCACCTCTCTCTCTTGCGAATTTGAGCACGAAGATTCCACATTAGTATAATAAGAATCACACATGTTTATTTGTTTTCCAGAATTGGAAATCATTTGTTTATCATACGTGTCGTACAACTTGAGTACCTCAAATATAAAGGAATCTGAAGTAGTAGACATGATGTAAACGAGCACGGGATTTTACAATTCTATGATTTAAACCGAGAAATAGATTCTTTCGCAGGATTTTACAAAAATCAAGAATAAATTGTGAAATGATAATGGTTACTTGAGTGTGTTATGATTATGATTTGGTTTGGTTGAAATGAGTTTAAGTGATGAGGTAGACAAGTCACAGTGAATTTCAGACAATGCTCGTGTTTTTGAAATTTGAATAAAACCCGTCGCTTACCACTCTATCCAATATACCCGAAAATATCTCAACCCAAAATAATTGTCAATCTCGGAATCTTGAAGCTCGATCAAAATCGTTGACCAAAATTATACCACAAATATTTATCAAAAATTCTCAAACCAACAAATTTGTCCTTGTGATAGAACCCAACAATGTCCAGCCCAAAAGTATTAAACAGATTGTCCTTGTGTAATCTGTCTACACCAAAATCAGTCCACTATAACAAGGCCCAAAGAACAATCCAGTAAAAACCCAAAGCAAATCTTGTTAACCCTAAATATTGACTATAAGACTCCACTAACCACTTTAACTCCAACCCTAATCTTTAGTTAACACAAACACGTAGACACACGTTTCTCCTTTATCCCAAAACAATCAAGATCAAATCATCTTTTCAAAACAAATATCTGTCTACTATCAATTGATACGACAACCCAACACCGAATCAAACTACTATCAGTTGAAGCTAGCCGATCATCAAACAAAATTAACGATGACTTCAAGATCCTTCTTTGGGTCTCGGGTAAGGTTATACCATCATTTTGTTGTTGTTTTGAATTTATGTCAACCCGAAAAGAAGAAAGAGTGGAACACAATGGTTTTTGATCTTTTCTTTTAATTTTCGAACAGAGAGTCTTTCTTTTTCATTGTAAATCGGTGATGGAATGAAGATGAGGTCGAGTGAGTTTGTAAATCAGTGATGTAGGTTAGATGTTAAGGTTGTAATTTGTTAACAGTGATAGTTGTGAAATGAGATTAGATTAGAGGACTTTGTTGCTGGTTGAATCGAATGGGTTTAGTTGTTGTTGTAATTTGTTTTTTGTTGTTGATGTTCGGATTTGGATTTGATGTTTATGTAATTAGTTGTTGTAACTGAATGGATTTGTTGTTGTCGAATGAGATGAGCAGTGGTCAGTTGATGTTGTTGTTTGGGTTTTGTTTTATCTGTATCACTTTGCTTCTTCTTGTTCTTTCTTTTTGATTTAACTGTTAAAGTGTGATAACTCGAACCACAGGTCTTGATCTGGAGACAAACTGCAATTCTAAATTAGACCAGGCAAACCAAAACCGCTAGATCTCAAAACCAAAACCGCTAGATCACAAAACCAAACCACTAGATCACAAAACCGCTACACTGAAAGACCCAACCACTACTACAAAGTGACAAACCGCTGTTGACTTTAAGTCAAACCGCTGCAGCAAAGGGACAAACTTCAACAGACTGTGAAGTCACTTTCAGAGATACTTGTCTTTTTCCATTTTCAGCTACACACCAAACTGCCACCCAGTTCCTTTCCAAACCGCTACTAGGAGCATCCAAGACCCAAAACAAACCGCTAGAGCAAATGACAAAAGTGTCGTTTTCACGAGTATTGTTTTTTATACCCGATTTAGCTACAAATCAAAACACAAGTTTTCTTATCCTCAAACCGCTACCAGGAAGTTTGCAAACTTCTACCAAAAAATGACTTTTTGATAAAAAAAAACCAAGTGTCTCAAAGAAATACTTAACAAACTTAGCAAGTGGCTCAAATGGTCTTGTAATCCCAAATTATATTCGAACCCAAACACAAAAGACCAATTTTCTTGACTTACTGTACGAACAAAACTAAAAACATAACCACCTCTTAAAATTGTTGAAGCCCAAACAAAACTAAAAGAAATAACCAAATCGTTACACTGTTGAAGCCCAACAAGATGTTCGATCCAAAGAAAGAAAAAAAAATGAGACCGAGAGAAGTCCAAGTCTTGAAATGGTATTTGAATAAAAAAATAAGAACAAGAAAAATAAACACCGCGAATCCAAGCACAATCAATCGAACCTAACCATGGCTCTTGATACCTATTGTAACATATGCATACTTGGATTTGAGTTAGATGAATTCTAGAGAGAGAGAGAGATAAGAAAGAATGTGGGAGTTCTAGAGAGAAAGAATGAGAGAAAATATGGTTGAATGATTAGAAGCTCCAACCATTCCCATACTTGGGAAGGGGTATTTATAGTTACTAGCTAATGTGCCCCTAGTGGGCTGTGGAGTGAGCTGACAGTGGGTAAAGACCCGACCCAACTCCACAAATACTATAATATAAATAAACTAATAATAATAATACTAATAAGCCTACGAGCTACATAAATGCTAAATAGATACTCGGGGTGACCGAGTCTTCACATGAATATTTATATTCCTAACAAATGCCATGTGGGTAATTGTGGGCCCAAGATGTACTTTCCTAAAGGTAAGAAACAAATATTCTTGTATTTAATAAGAATTCAGTTACCAACCTAGGACATTTACTAACTAAATACTTAGAGCATTTAAGTTAGCATTGAATGTCATCTTGAGGGCCCTGAATGATTTTTTCATTCAGTCATTGGGTTTCAGGGAAGGATGTTCAGTGATTTTTGTTCACTGAGAGACACATTGATTCAGGGACCTGAGGATTTAAGAATTTACACATTGGATTGGATTCAATCAGTGGACTGATTTTCTGTATTCAACATTCCTAATTCAGCTTTCAGTCTTGTGAAAGTTGGTTCATCCAGTGGTTTGGTGAATATATTAGCTAGCTAATACTCAGTAGGAATGAAGTGTAATTCAATGTCACCATTCATGACATGGTCCCTGATGAAGTGATATCTGATATCAATGTGTTTTGTTCTTTGATGAAGAACAAGGTTGTTGGAGATTGCAATTGCACTTGTGTTATCACAAAAGATGGGTACCATCTTGCAATGGATTCCATAGTCGCTGAGTTAACTTTTCATCCATAGTATATTTGCACAACAACTGGCTGCTGCAACATATTCAGGTTCTGCTGAGGACATAGCAACTGATTGTTGCTTCTTAGCACTCCAACAGACTAAATTTCCACCAAGAAATTGGCAGGAGCCTGAGGTGCTTTTTCTGTCCATGTTGCATCCAGCATAGTCAGAGTCTGAGTATCCTTTGAGATCAAAGCCTGAACATTTTGGATAGTATAATCCAAGGCTTGGAGTACCCTTCAGGTACCTGAGGATCCTTTTCACAGCAGTGAGATGTGATTCTCTTGGTTCAGATTGATATTTGGCACACAAACATACTAAGAATTGGATGCCAGGCCTTGATGCAAGTAGATACATCAGTGACCCAATCATTCCTCTAAATAGAGTCTGATTGACTGATTTACTCGCAAGGTCAGGACCAAGGTTGTTTGGGGGAACCATGGGGAGTTTTGACTGAGGCACAGTCACTGAGGTCATACTTCTTCAGTATGCTTCTTACATACTTCTCTTGACTGATAGAGGTTCCTTTATCAGTCTTCTTGATTTGCAGTCCAAGGAAGTAAGTCAGATCCCCCATCATGCTCATTTTAAATTTCTTTGCCATCAGTTTCTCAAACTGTTTGCAAAGTTTATAACTTGTTGAGCCAAAGATGATGTCATCAACATATACATGTACAAGTATGACATCATCATTTGTCTTGTAGATAAACAATGTGTTGTCTATATTGCCTCTGACAAATTTGTTTTGGATGAGGAAGGCTAAGAGAGTTTCATACCATGCCCTGGGAGCTTGCTTTAGTCCATAAAGGGCCTTGTCGACTTTGCAGACATAGTTAGGAAACTCACTGCTTTCAAATCCAGGTGGTTGCTGAACATAAACATCTTCTTTCAGTGAACCATTTAAGAATGCACTTTTAACATCCATTTGGCACACTTTGAAGTTCATGTAGGTTGCTAATGCAAGGAAGATCCTGATGGCTTCCATCCTTGCCACTGGTGCAAATGTTTCTTCATAGTCAATGCCTTCTTGTTGATTATAGCCTTTGGCTACAAGTCTGGCCTTGTTTTTGATGACTATGCCATTTTCATCAGATTTGTTTTTGAACACCCATTTCATGCCAATGACTGTAACATCTTCAGGACACTGAACCAAGGTCATGCATGGCCTGAACCCAACTAGGGTGAGTAAGTGCTTCTTTGACACTTTTGGATTCAATTATGGAAATGAAGTCCACAAACAGGCACTCATTGGCTGAGGCTGCTCTTAGTTTTGCAGCCATGCTTCTTGTGAGCATGCCTTCAGTGGGCACTCCAATTATGTTTACCAGTTTTATATCTTGGGGTGAGTAAGTGCTTCTTTGACACTTTTAGGTTCAATTATGGAAATGAAGTCCACAAACAGGCATTCATTGGTTGAGGCTGCTCTTAGTTTTGCAGCCATGCTTCTTGTGAGCATGCCTTTAGTGGGCACTCCAATTATGTTTACCAGTTCTATATCCTGAGACCTAGTCTAACTGTCCTGAGGTCTTGGATACTGATTAGAACCTGTGGAGGCCTGATTGAGTAGAGGTATGGGGTTTGGATCAGACACTTGATGATCTTCAGGATCTTGAGTGTCTGACTGGGTTGGCTGATCACTGAGATTGTTTAGTTCCTGAGCACTTGGTTTAAACTGATTGATTGCATCAGTACTTGTTTGTGCTTCTACAAACTCAGTGATGTTTGGGTAAGGAAGGTTGTGAGGGACAATGTGATAGGGGATATCAGCATTAGCTTGTTACTGAGTGGAAGGATTGTTGTCAGGATGATATTCATCAGGAGGGTATCTTGATGAATCATCAATTCCTATCTCTTCCACTGAGGTATTGGAGAACCTGATTGCTTCAGTTCTCTCATCAAAGATAACATGAAATGTTTTCTCAGTTTGCTGTCTCCTTGTGTTGAACACCCTGAAGGCTTTTGAGACAAGAGAGTATCCTAGGAAGTATCCATCATCAGCATTGGCATCAAATTTCCCTAAGTGATCCTTGTGATTATGAATAAACACAGGACACCTAAAGACATGAAATTAGCTGATGTCAGGAATCCTTCCCTTGAATAACTCATATGGAGTTTTGCTATGTCTCTTCAGAATGATAGATCTATTTTGTGTGTAACAGGCAGTCTTTACTGCTTCAGTCCAGAAGTGTTTGGATAGGACTGATACATTTAACATTGTTCTTGCAGGTTCAATGAGTGTTCTATTTTTCATTTCAGCAACACCATTTTGTTCAGGTGTATATGGGGAGGAAATTTTTTGGTGAATACCTTTCTCATCACGGAAACATTCAAGTTCATGGTTTTTGAACTCTGTCCCATTGTCAGTCCTAATCCGTTTGGCCTTTATGTCATTTTGATTTTCAATGTTCCTCACAAAGGACATAATTGTTCCTGCTGCCTGACTCTTTTTGGTCAGGAAGTAAACCCAAGTGTATCTTGAGTATTCATCCACTATGACCAGAGTATACTTCTCATGGTTGATAGATCTAGGACTGATGGGTCTAAAGAGATTCATATGTTGAAGATGAAGGCAGTTCTTGATGGAAAAGTTTGTTTTGGTTTTAAAGGATGCTCTATGGTGTTTACCTTTTTCACAGGCAGAGCATGGTTTATCCTTTGAAAACACATGAGATGGTAAGCCAAGGACCTTGTTTTGTTTTACAAGAATGTTTATGTTTTTGAAGTTCAGGTGGGAGAGTCTCTTGTGCCAAAGCCAGTTGAGAGTTTCAGTGGCCTTAGCAAAGAGACAAGTCCCATTCTGAGTTAGACTGGACATGTCTAACACATAAACATCTTGCCTTCTTGGTGCAATAAGGACTACTTCCTTATTTGCATTGAAGATGGTTCCTTGCTTATCATCAAACTGAACTATGTATTTTGCATCACATAGTTGACTGACACTGATCAGGTTGTACTTCAGACCAATTACATAAGCTATCCTAGTAAAAACTATACCATTGCAGTTTACTGAACCATAGCCTTCAGTGAGACATGATGAATTATCATAAAATACCACCTTGGGTCCTGGTTCTTCTACATATTTGTGCATATATTCTTTCACACCAGTCATGCTCCTTGAACATCCACTATCTAGATGCCAAACTGGCTCCCTGGCATGCCTCTGCACAAATGGTAAACCGGGTTAGTTCTTTCTAGGACCCCTCTTCTTGGAGTGCTTGGCTTTGTTAGCCTTCTTAAAAGTAGCAAGTGATTCATGGTCAGTGGTTGAATGTACTAAGCTACCATATACTTTGCATGTGACTACAGAAGTAGACTCAGTAGACTGAGAGGTTGATTTTAGGGCTCCTCTTCTATTCAGGATGACCTTTTCATGCCCTGAGGTGTCATAAGTAGGATCTCCACATAAGTCACAACTGTTGTCCTTTAGACAATCCTCAGGAAGGTGATCATTGAATCCACAATGTGGACATGGTGGAAAAGGCTTGGCCTTTTGCTTCTGCTTCTGCTTAGAGTCAGAAGGGTTTTGAATACTTGTACCTTGTAGTTAGCAAGATTGGATGAGGCTGTGTGTGATTTATGATCAGAGATCCGGTGATATTCCTTTTTGCATACCATGCAGAAAAGGATCCTGTAACAATCATCAGTGGAATGATTGGTATAGTGACACATCTCACATTTTTGCTGGGGTTTGGAGGGTTTTGGTTTGGTGCTTGAGGAAGCTGATTTTGTTTCCTTAATCTTAGATTGAGGAGTTTTCTCAGAAGATTCAATCTTCTCACTCAGCTTCCTGACAAGCTCAACCAACTGATCAATTTTTGAATCAGGGCTCTCAATTTTCACTTCAGAAGGGACTGAAGCTGATGAGTCATCAGTGGGAACTGAGACTTCAGGGATTTGCCTTCTCAGGATGGTTTTTACCAATCCTGGCTTCTCCTTTGGGGAATGTTGAGAATACACTAATGGTGTGAGTTCAGAGCTTGGTGCAGCTCCTTGAAGGACTTTCAATGGTGGGAGTGGTGTGATTTATTCTGATTCAGACACCTGGACAGACTCAGTGCTACTGTGTTCATCAGTGAGTCCAAGCATATCCTTTATAGCCTGGCTTTCAGGCTCCAAAATCTTCCCAGTCTTAAAGTTTGGCAGCTTACTGACTGGGTTATCCCTGACAATCCAGTCATTGGACTTGGGTTTCATTTATTGGTTAAAGGGTATGCCAGAAGGAATAAATGCCTTTTCTCTGTGACTCTCACTGAGGTCTTCAGTGAGATGGCCTTCTCCTATGATTTTCTTGTTTTTACTAGGATTTAGACTCACGGATTCATAGACTCTTGGATTCTTTTTGGTCCAGGTTTCTATGACAGCCTTTTCTTTGTTAAGCTCAGCTTGGAGAGCTTGATTTTGTTTCAAAATCTCAGTGTTTTGAATTTGAAGTGTAATAGCTTCAAGTTTTGCTTGTTTCAAAACAAGTAGTTCATCTCTACACTTATTTAATTCTAACACAAGATTATTATATTTTGACAACAAATTAATTCTTTGCTCTTCAACAAATTTGAGATCAACATTAATATAATTAATATAAGACTGCCAATCAGAATCATCATCCATAGAAAGTAAAATGTTTACCTTTTTCATGGTTATGTTGACCCACTCTCCATTCCTAGCATGGCTTTTTCCAACAGCCAGCTGATCACCATCAAAAAGTGCCATAAGTGCACTTACTCTTATTTCCTCATCTTCTGAGGAGACTTCTTCTTCATCCCAATCATAGGCTTCTGCTACAAGGACCTTGTTCTTGGCCTGAATAGGTTTGGAAGCCTGAGAAGTTGTGGGAGATAGGAGTGCAAGTTTAGCCTTGGCTTTCCTGTTTTCGCTTCAAAGTCTTTTTGACCATTTTGAAAAGGTTGAGAAGACTGAAAATTTTTAGGTTGGAACTTGCTAGCTCCTGAAGAAGAACTGTTTCCAGAAAATTTATAAGAAGGTACTGAGGTTGTTTTTGAATAACAGTCTTTAGCAAAGTGACCCTTTTTACCACATTTAAAATATTCAGTGGTCTCATTTGCTTTAGCTTTTGAAAAATTTGACTGATTTCTTTTGATAAAACATTTTGAGTTTGCAAGGAGTGCCCTTTCTTGGAATTCCAAGTGTAAATCATTCAGGCACTCCTCACTGGTTCTATCATCAACCTCATCATCAGAATCCTATTGAAAATCCTGCACAATACCATTAGAATAAAAGGCAGTTGATATGGGGAAGGAAGTCAGGGCCTTTTTTGACACAAGAGCTTTCTTTGAGTCTGGGTATCTCCTAGAGATTAAGTTGTCTTCATAGACAAACTTCCCATAGATCTCAGGGAGCTCAAGCGTCTGAATGTGATTTGCATTCCTGAGGCCCTGAGAGAAGTTTAGCCACTTCTCAGTGAGACTTTTGACAAAGCCAACATTGATCTCATGCTTAGACAAAACTATACCTTCATTTGACAATTCATTTATCAGGGTCTTGTATCTGGTATATGTCTGAGAGAGACTTTCAGAGTCTTTTGCCCTGAAAGTATTGTACTTAAGTTTCAGGTCCATGATCTTATTTTCCTTGGTATCTGAGGGACCTTCAAAGCTATTAATCAAGTCATCCCAAGTTTGTTTAGCTGTAGGACAGTTAATGACTGATTCCATTATATCGTCAGGAAGACAAGATATAATTATGCTTTTCAGGCGTTGGTCTTGATTGACCACCCTTCTCTCATCAATAGTCCACTGAGCTTCAGGTTTGACTAACCCCTCAGCAGTCTTTGGGACATAGGGACCTTCATTGACACAAGTGATGTAGTATGGTTCCATACCAGTCAAGTAGCAAAGCATACGCTTCTTCCACTTGATAAATTTACCAACTTCGAGTCGGGGAGCAACAGCTGAATAGCCTCCTCCCTTTTTGTCGACAAATTGGGGCACATCCATATCAGTCATAGTAGGATCTTGGTTTTAAAAACCTTGAGCACTCTTAGTTTTAGAAAAGATTTTATAAACCAGAGGCTCTGATACCACTTGTTGTTCCCGTTACACAAGTAGAAATAACTAGAAAGTTACACTAATTGTGTTCCATGACTGATACAATGTATTGATTAATTTTACTAGATAAGTTTAACGTAAACAAAAAAAAAAACAAGTTTTTCAACGTTTAAATTCTTATTATAAATTAATCAAAGAATCTATTACTCAAGTATTTTGCGGAATAAACACTTGGGGATTGAATAGACAAGGTATGGTGTTCTCCTCACTAAACTCAAGTTATTCTTGAGTGATAATAATAAAGACCCACTGAGCTATCTCAGGGATGTGGTTGCTCTTTGGAGGAGAAAAGTGGTTTTTTGAAAGTCTAAGCTTTTTAATGCACAAAACTTAACACATTTTTCTCCCCATCTATTCTATTTATACACAAGTATAAAAGAGCACCCGTGACTAAAAGTACAAAAGGAATAACCTATCTAGTCTGACAAAAGCACAACTGTCTTTTGTCAGTTCCAAGAATCCATTTTGGGAATAGCTTAAAAGTGCTTTCCGAATGTCAGTGATAACACTTCTCATCTTTAAGCCATATAAGGAAAGTTTGAATTTGGCGGCGATAAGACCCCTTCTTATCTTTTCAAACTCTTCCCGCTCAATCACGCCTTTCTTTCAGACTTCAGATTCTTTAGTCTAGGTCTTCAGTCTTCAGTCTTCAATCGTTATTGTTGTTGAGGGGACTGGGGGTTCAGTGAGCTCTTGTCAGTACTCACTGAACCTATCATCTTCTTCTTTGGCTTAAGTCCTACTCAGGGAGTTCCGCCTTCCTGAGTGGTGAATCCTTCTTCTTGAATTCGTCTTAAGTTTCCTGAAGATGACTCACTGAGTGACTGTTCACTCAGCGACTTGATATTTTTTAAGGTTGATTAACACTTGACTTAATTTGTATTCAAATCTTGTTTTCAGGACGCTTGGGTACTGACAGACCCAACAGTAATTCATTCCAAATTTTTGCTGCTCATTTTCTTCCCCTGAATGAATTATCATTCTTAATATCCCACTTTGTGCGTTGTGGTGGATTCACTTGAATATAAACCGCACAACTACATGACTCTTAGATGGGAGATATATGGTTCGTGACCGAAAAACCATTAAAATGGGGAGAATCATTATAACTTTTGGCATGATGCAAATTCATGTTCTATCATTTAAATAACATGCCCCATAAGTCATTAATTTTGCTCTCACAATTATTGGCTTTGTAATTAACTGAAAACGTTTATAAACGCTTTAACAAAAGCATTTCGCTTACCAACATGAGCTACAAGTGTTCAATAACTGTTTCAATAATTACCAAATACTTAGAATTAATAACCACCATTTCCAAAAATATAATATAGTAAACGTGCCCGCGTTCTTATAAACGGAGCCACTAATCACGCTAACTTTATGTTGCGTCTCTAATGATCTTTTTGACGATGCATCGATTTTAAAATCAAAATGATATAAATGGCACTTGTATAAGCTTATATATATCTCTTTTGGATATTTTCCAAAAATATAAGGGAATGAGCCTTTAATTTAATTTGATGGTGATATTTGAAGTATTAACTTCCATTGAGAGCAATTAAGACAATTAAAATCATCTTTGAAGAAACTCGTTGTTCTTGTATATCTTTTGCATCTCATTGACTCGGGATGGTTCAACTGGTCATGCCACATGAAAAAATAACCTTGGTGTAGCAACCCGTAGAATTCCCTAGTCATTAGTATACGTTAATCTATTATTAACACGTCATTACTGTTCACTTAACTATTTTTACGAGCCAATTTAAACTTTTGTTCATTACATTTCTAAATAAACATTGTTACGTTATTTATGATACGATGGAACGAGCTCACAGGCGGACCACGACAGATCAAACATACTCAATAAACCAAACGGACCCTTAATTATATTTTTTTGGTCTATTACTATTCAAGCCCATATAAAATTTCAACCCATTTCATTATCTTTCTTTTATTTTTTTCGACACAAATCTCATTCACTTGGCGTCTTTTAAATCTAATTTCGACATGCGAGATACTATTTATTTTTACATAACTTGATTTTCTATACACCCAAGATTTAGGAGTGATAAATCTCATATTTTATTTTAAACGTCTGGCCTATGAACGAGACCTAAAGTAAACCCTACTCGAGCACGTATACTATACAACTTTCACTTAAAAACTATATTATATATTATATACGTAGACTACTAAATGAATTATGTATATATGATACAATCAAATTTCAAATTGGCTACTTTTAATAATATATAATACGAGACATAAAGAATTCTATCTCATTCTGACAATATTCGAATTGTGCCCCCTTATCAAAACTGAATATAGTCTACAATATATTAAATCTCCTCATCCACATGCAACTACATTTGGCTATATATAGATTTACGTATAACATACATAATACTCGACTTATATCAATCACGAAATCTTCTTATCCCTTCCCACTTGAACCGACAATCCCATGTTGCTAACTCATTCACACTAGCCATAGGGTATTCGAATAATATTCTTGATAACAATATTCCACTGACACACATCCTATCATCTTCCACTTGCCCCATTTGCATTCCTTTTAAATTATAAGTTGAAGTGTATGCATGCATATACATCCACACTCACGTAAAACACTCTCACTCCCATTCTAGAAACCTACACACACGTTCTCTACTGGTGTTCTTCCTGCTCAAGTCTTTCGAAGAGATCAAGGTCAAGTCATAGCTACTTCTAAGCTTTCCTCAACCGTACGAGATATTCTAGACGCTTTGGTGACCATTTGTACGTAATACTTGCCCCATCCGAGTCCTAAATCACTCATGCTCGTTTCTCACCACCTTACTAGGTGTGGTAAACTCTTGCAACACATTTCTAATTTCTTTTACCACCATGCATCGTTTGTATATAGTTCACGCACATACATACTTTATTTATTTAAAACAATTTCTATTATTTTGTTACACGTAAAAGTGGTTGCCTCCTATGATGGAAGGCTAGGGATCACGTTTACATCCTCACATGACACTCACATAATCAGTATATATCATACCGAGCGCCATTTAAATTATCGTTGCACCATATGATCATGTCACTCATAATATAAATTACATGTTATTTTCTACCACTCGCTTTTAGCAACTAAGAACGGTCTTGTAAAACTGGTATCATACTCACAACCCATAAATCTTAATGGTGATCTTGATTTTCTATAAAATCAATTAACGAACAGTGAAAATGAGTCAACACAATAAGTCCATATGAAGTCTTTTCGAAACTCAAAATGAAACTACGTCGAGCACAGTTTAATGATACAAAACAACGATTTGGATTTTAATAGACCATTAAGCAATTCTGAATAAGCCACATAATAAGCACTTTGACACTATTTTTAGAGTCCTAAAATAAGCCCAAATCAAGGCCCTAAACTTTGTCCAGTCCAACGGATCAATTCCTTTTAATGGGCCATAAGCTTTTCGAATAAAAGCCCAATAAGCCAAAATAAGTTGTTCATTGTAATAAGCAGTTTTAACAAGTTCAAATAAGCTTTATCAAATAGTAGGAACTTTCGGAAATATAAAAGCCCAAGTTTTGTATAATTTGAACCTAATTTGCAAACGATACTCACTTAGAGGGACTAAAACTGTCACTTTTGAAATATAAGGATCTAAACTACCAAACTTGTAATCTGAGGATATAAACTGATATTATAAATGTTTCTGGGCCAAATGTGTAATTTTGGAAGAATTTGGACTTAAAATGAAAAGATATTTAACTTTGGACTATTTGTGCAAATAACTTAACGTTTTATCTAAACCGTTTTTGAGGAAACGATATTCCTGATTTAAATCACATAAAAACAAGATAATATTATATATAATATTATTTTTAAACTTTAAGCATTTTAAGCATATCATTCATTCTCGTCACGAACCACTTCGTCATCCAATACCATTTCATCCATTATTCGTATTAGGCCAAAACCGTCAAAATCTCAGACTTCCTTATTAATTATTCAGGTCGTGTGTTGGAGCCGTTCCCGTGATACTTTAGACATAACATTACCTTGACTTTTACTCGTAGCCCCTACTATTTTAAATACTTGTTTTATACTTTTGGGGGAGATACATGTTCAAACTCTATTTGCTTACTTTTACAAATACTCTAGAAACTTTCACGAACTGTCGGGAGTCATAGCCCCACTTTTACTCTTTTATTCATTTTATACTCTTTGGGGAGATACATGCTTAAATTATTTTACTCATTTATCAAATACATGATTTATGCAATTACTCAAACATTTATACTTTTATATGATATGCTCTTATACTTGTCTTTGGGTAGTAGGCTCCCAGTAATATTTGGAAAGTAGGCTCCCACTAGTCTTTGGGAAATAGGCTCCCAGTAAATCTTTGGGAAGGAGGCTCCCAGTATGTGTAATTTATGCATAGAACTCTTTCGTGTTATTTTATTTAAGTAATCATATACGCAACCATTCTACTCGTATGTTAGCAGTGGTTTGTAAACACACAGGTTACAAGTCTTGTTTGGGCGGGGCTTGAGACTGAGTGGATTTACAAGGCCTTTGCTGTGAAATCTTTATTCAATACTTTACATTTTAAACTAAACTCTATGAACTCACCAACCGTTGGTTGACACTTTCTAGCATGTTTATCTCAGGTTAGTAAGGCGATAGTGGATGCATGGATTTTAGAGTCATTTGCATACTTGAAGACTCATATCTTATCTTTATCATTCGATACACTTGAAAACTTTTATGCAACTTTACTTTGGAACTTATTGTCATAACTCTGATTTTAATAATTCGAATGATAACTTTTCAAAACGTCTCATTTAGAGGTCGTTTTCTATACCTTGATCTATATTATGAAGTAATACCCCCTTAACTCTACTGTTCCGCTGCGGTAATACTTGCCCCATCCGATTCCTAAATCACTCATGCTCGTTTCTCACCACCTTACTAGGTGTGGTAAACTCTTACAACACATTTCTAATTTCTTTTATCACCATGCATCGTTTGTATATAGTTCACGCACATACATACTTTTTATTTATTTATTTAGAACGATTTCTATTATTTCGTTACATGTAAAAGTGGTTGCCTCCTATGATGGAAGGCTAGGGATCACGTTTACATCCTCACACGAAACTCACAAAATCAATATATATCATACCGAGCGCAATTTAAATTATCATTGCACCATATGATCATGTCACTCATAATATAAATTACATGTTATTTTCTACCACTCGCTTTTAGCAACTAAGAACGGTCTTGTAAAACCGGTATCAAACTCACAACCCATAAATCTTAATGGTGATCTTGATTTTCTATAAACTCAGTTAACGAACAGTGAAAATGAGTCAACACAATAAGTCCATATGAAGTCTTTTCGAAACTCAAAATGAAACTAGGTCGAGCATAGTTTAATGATACAAAACAACGATTTGGATTTAAAAAGCCCAATAAGCAATTCTGAATAAGCCACATAATAAGCACTTTGACACTATTTTTAGAGTCCTAAAATAAGCCAAAATCAAGGCCCAAAACTTTGTCCAGTCCAACGGATCAATTCCTTTTAATGGGCCTTAAGCTTTTCGAATAAAAGCCCAATAAGCCAAAATAAGTTGTTCGTTGTAATAAGCAGTTATAACAAGTTCAAATAAGCTTTATAAAATAGTAGGAACTTTCGGAAATATAAAAATACAAGTTTTGAAGAATTTGGACCTAATTTGCAAACGATAGTCACTTAGAGGGACTAAAACTGTCACTTTTGAAATATAAGGATCTAAACTGCCAAACTTGCAATTTGAGGATATAAACTGATGTTATAAATGTTTCTAGGTCAAATGTGTAATTTTGGAAGAATTTGGACTTAAAATAAAAAGATATTTAACTTTGGACTATTTCTAAAAATAACTTAACGTTTTATCTAAACCGTTTTCGAGGAAACGATATTCCTGATTTAAATAACATAAAAGCAAGATAATATTATTTTTGAACTTTAAGCATTTTAAGCATATCATTCATTCTCTTCACGAACCACTTCGTCATCCGATACCATTTCATCCATTATTCGTATTAGGCCAAAACCGTCAAAATCTCAGACTTTCTTATTAATTATTCAGGTCGTGTGTTGGAGCCGTTTCCGTGATACTTTAGACATAACATTACCTTGACTTTTACAGCTAAGGTGAGTCGTAGCCCCTACTCTTTTAAATACTTGTTTTATATTTTTGGGGGAGATACATGTTCAAACTCTATTTGTTTACTTTTACAAATACTGTAGAAACTTTCACGAACTGCCATGAGTCATAGCCTTACTTTTGCTCTTTTATTCATTTTATACTCTTTGGGGGAGATACATGCTTAAATTATTTTACTCGTTTATCAAATACATGATTTATGCAATTACTCAAACATTTATACTTTTATATGATACGCTCTTACACTTGTCTTTGAGAAGTAGGCTCCCAGTAATCCTTGGGAAGTAGGCTCCCAGTAATCTTTGGGAAGTAGGCTCCCAATAGTCTTTGGGAAGTAGCCTCCCAGTAAATCTTTGGGAAGGAGGCTCCCAGTATGTGTAATTTATGCATAGAACTCTTTCGTGTTATTTTATTTAAGTAATCGTATACGCAGCCATTCTACTCGTATGTTAGCAGTGGTTTGTAAACACACAGGTTGCAAGTCTTGTATGGGCGGGGCTTGGGACTGAGTGGATTTACAAGGCCTTTTCTGTGAAATCTTTATTCAATACTTTACATTTTAAACTAAACTCTATGAACTCATCAACCGTTGGTTGACACTTTTTAGCATATTTATCTCAGGTTATTAAGGCGATAGTGGATGCATGGATTTTAGAGTCATTTGCATACTTGAAGACTCATATCTTATCTTTATCATTCGATACACTTGAAAACTTTTATGTAATTTTACTTTGGAACTTATGGTCATAACTCTGATTTTAATAATTCGAATGATAACTTTTCAAAACATCTCATTTAGAGGTTGTTTTCTATAACTTGATCTATATTATGAAGTAATACCCCCTTGACTCTACTGTTCCGCTGCGGTAATTTGGGGGTGTTACACTTGGTACATAAACTTTTTGTTTATGACCATGTGTGCTTCAAATGCACTTGACTTTATGCGAAAGTTGAATAATAAGGAGAATCTAATATCACATTTATTATTTTTCTTTTTATTTCTTCAATCAAATTTATATAAGCACTTTTATGGCTTTCACATAATCTAATATGAAAACGCATACGTGCCATAAATTAGTTGACTCGAAAGAAGAAGAAAAAAAATCACATGAACATAAACATAAACATGTTATTTTTATAATCAATATATCCATTATTCTTTGGAAACATTCATAATAGTGTTCTCCTTTACTCATGAGGAATAGTTAGCTTTAAAGAGGACTATAAGGTGTCAAATATTTCTCATAAGCTAATTCAAGAAAATAACTTTATTGTTTCCGATAATAGTCATTACGCACATTTTATTTCATCAAGACGCAGATTAGATGCTTCTTATTCATATAGCAAACAAGTAGTAAATGGATAAACATGTTATGCAATAACTGTAAACAAACTTGATACTAAAACATATGTATAACTAGCCAGATGGTTACATTCGACCCAAATCACATTCGACCATAACTTTCATTTATGGTCACAATTTATACCAACTTATATCAAGCATGTATATTTAAAAAAACATCCGAAAATCATTAATATGCGCATATATTTTCAAGTTATTAACTAATGATGATATTGAATTTGCTTAAAAAATAGACAATATATTTTGCAAAAGTTACACATGTATACTTTCGAATTTTAATAGTATCATCGATTTTTTTAAGCAATTATCTCTACTACATATTAAGAGTATATAAAATATGTATGATAACCCTTAATACATATCATGAATTATTAATCTAGTTAAAAAAATTAAATCTATGAATATAGTGTGTAATATCTTTGACACACTTGTATTTCATATACATCACATTGCATTTTTGCATAAATAGCATTTTTGTTTGCTCCTTTCTTATTGTATTTTTGCCACTACTAGTGGTTTGACATTGTCATACTACCTCGACCATAGCATTTACCATGATAAATGATCTTTAACCATTTATCATTACATTATCACATTCACATGAGGGAATGAGGATCTCTTGTTGATCATTTTATCTCATTCACTTGAGGGAATGGAGATCTTTATGTTGCAACTTGAGGTTGCCAACCAGTTTCTTTTAACACGACAATAAGGAGCAAATTTAATAAACGGGTTTATCGTGTTTGTTCAAACATGCCCATTTCTTTTATATCAAAGCATCGTTCATGATATATGAGTATATTCGAGGCATTAACCATATCATCGCATTTTTTCTTTTCATCATTCAGATGTACTACTTAATATTGCAAAAAATGTGCTCGCATTTGCAAGAATCTCTTGCTTATGATGGGCAAATCTTTCTTTTAGATTTTGACATACATTTAACGGATCTTTCACCGTTATATATTTTCTTTTTAATTCAGATTTAACACTGAAATTGTGAGACTGAACTCGCTTATACTTTTTTTTAATGCAGCTTGAGATGCATACAATCATAGCGAGATTTTTGCGAATATTACTTGCTTTTGTGTGGTAATGTATCCTTTGAGATCTTACCATAATTTAACGAATCTTTCATCGTTAAGTATTCTCTTTTAAGGTCCTTACGAAGAAGACGAGGTTCTCCTAAAAAAAATTATAGTTAAAGTAGATCTTAACATCAAAAGTCTACACAAATACCTTTGATTATTATATCAAGTTTTCGACAGTAAGAATATACTAGTAAGTAGCAAGAGTAAATATCGAATCAACAAACAAATACGTTACCAATATGTAATTACAAGGCTTCTTGTATATGCTACCAATATTTTATCGCATTTATGTTTTCATATATGACATTGATAAAATAAATTAAAATTTTGTAGGACAAAAAAAAAATCGTTTTGATTTATATTTATTCGTTAGCGATGACATGGATGTATAATAGGAATTGAGATCTACTCCGTATACTATCAGACTGTGTACGAATAATGATATAATAATGAAACATATTGTACATATGCTTCAACAATATATGTAGAATACTGGAGTAATACTTTAATATATAATCCAAAGAACAAAGTATTATAATAGCACTGTGATCTACGGCATAAAAAATTAATCAAAGTGGAAGAGTAAATTTATCTCAACGATGATATCATGTTCAAATCGCAAGATCGTTCTTTCAGTCTAATATCTCTTTAGATCTATAACTATTCCCGAACTCCAACAAACTAAACACCCAGTGATTTTCATAACTATCGTCAGTCTTATTTTACTTGTTCTTTCTCACGAGACATTCGTGCTAATAACGTGTTGTGAAAGTAATGAACAAGAATAAGAAATATAGGAGAAGAGATAATTGTTATTTATTAAATGAATAAACACCAAGAGGTTACACACATAATGTATTTATAAGGCTAATAGTCTAAACCCTAACTTTTTCCTAAAGATAAGATGAATAGAAATAAAACCAATAAGCCCATAATATTTTACAAGACAACATTATATATTGTTGGTGGTTTTATGTTTGGATCAGGTTACGTAATAGGGTAAAAATAGTCAATATACCCGGATATCACTTATAATCGTGTAATTACTTAGATAAAGACACTATTCGACCTTAAGGCCCGTGTATCGTGGATATCTCTTTGGGTAAGACTTGGTCATTATACGGCTAGACCCGACCCTTATGGCTAGACCTGGGCATATATGGCAAGACACGACCATTATACGGCAAGACACGACCATTATATGGCTAGACCTGACCATTATATGGCTAGACCTGGCCATTATACGGCTAGACCCGACCATTATACGGCTATACCTAACCATTATATGGCTAGACCCAGCCATTATATAGATAGACCCGACCATATATGTCTAGACTCGGCGATTATACGGCTAGACCCAACCATATATAGCTAGACCCGACCATATATGGCTAGACCCTGCCATTATACGACTAGACCCGGCCATATATGGCTAAACCCGACTATTATACGGCTAGACATTGCCATATATGGCTAGACTTGGCCATTATACGGCTAGACCCGACCATATATGGCTGAGCCCGGCCATTATACGGTTAGACCCGACCATATGTGGCTGGAACCGGCCATTATACGGCTAGACCCGACCATTTTACAACTAGACCCGACCATTATATGGCTTGACCCGACCATATATGACTAGATGTAGGTCCACGAATTGTATGTGGATCTCTAAGTATCCTTGAATACTTAGTAGATGATTTGGATAAATCCAAACCAGTCTAAGTGAGAAACCCTTTAACGATTGTTAATGTTAATGCGGAAACTTAACAAGAACAATGAAGAACACACACAGAGTTAACACTAACTTCGTATATTACTTTGATTTTGATTGTGTAAACCTCGTACAACTCTTTTGTTAAACTAGCAATCTTAGGGATCCTTTTATACACCAAGGAAACCCTAATACTAACCGACTAAGAAGATATTCACGAATCTTCTATAAAGATACTTACACGTTTTGTATCTTTTCCTAACTTATCTCTAACAAACTTTCCTTACTTCACGACCAGACTTAACATAATAAGTCAACCAGACTTAATACAGACTACCAGATCTAATATGTATTACCAGACCTAATACAAAGACAGACCTAACTCTGACATATTACCAGACCTAAGTTTGTCTTCTCTTGAATCGTGTGATAATTCCCAACAATCCTCCCCTAACTTGATCTTCATGCTCCATTATCTTCAAGTTCCTCTGATTTAGCTTTCTGAGGATTGAATTTTGAACACCTTGAGTTATCTTTAGGTCTTGAACCTTTCTTGCATCTTGAATCTTGATAAGCTCTTCTGATATGGTCTTTGCAGCAACATTGACTATATGTACATCAAATTCATTTAAGTTTCAGACTATTCTCATCACTTCCAGATGTGTAACCATCTGTGAGAGGTGAATCATTGAAAAGTTAACGGATTTGAAGTCTCTTTACCAATAGCCATTACCACTGGAGTAGCCAATGTTTTGGTGTGTCAGACCATGGTACATTAATAACCATATGATTTTTAGCAAATCATCAGCTTATCAACGGATTTGTTAAGTCTTTACCAAAAGCCGTTTGCTTCTGGACTAGCCAATCCTTTGATGGAAAAACACCTCATCATGGTGAATTGATTACCATTTATGGTTTTCCACAGCCTTTACCACAAGCCATAACCTTGTAGGCTAGCCAACTCTTCACTTATCTTAGATATGGTGAGTTGAATACCATACAATTTTTGGCAAATTGTCAGCCATAAACGGATTTGAGCTATCTTTACCTGTAGCCGTTTGCTCAGGATTAGCCAGTCCTTGTGTTGATAAGACAAGGTGGACTGATAACCTTTTGTTGTGTTAGTGCAAGGCACCTCCACCAAGTGAGAAGTTCCAATAATCTCACTTAACAGCTTGAAAACATACTTAATCCAGCATCATCTATAAAAGAAATAGAAGACATTTTTTTTTTAAATTTTTTATTCTTATATTAACATAATTAAAAACAAAACTACAAGACTTAAAAGTAACCTAAAAGCTAGTAATTATTTATACTTTACATACTATACAGTTTAACCCCCTAGTCAACCCTAAGACCAACTAGGGGTTCATCATACCAATGTTAACTACCAGATAATTGAACCTAGGGCCATCAAATGCTTTAGTTAACAGGTCAGCAACATTAAAATTTGTATGTATTTTCTCCACTCTGATCAACTTCTTTTCAAAGCAATCTCTAATAAAGTGATGTCTGATTTCTATATGCTTAGTTTTAGAGTGATATACTGGGTTCTTAACAATACAAATAGTACTCTCATTATCTATGTGGATAACATTATTCATAAAATTCAAACCATAGTCCAGCATCTGATTCTGAATCCACAAGACTTGCCCTACAGCAGTTTGCAGCTGCAACATACTCAGCTTCAGTGGTTGAATTAGCCACAATTGTCTGCTTCTTGCGTTGCCAAGATATTAACCTTCTTCCAAGGAATTGACAACCTCCTGTTGTGGATTTCCTATCAAGGCTTGCACCAGCATAGTCACTGTCTGAATAAGCTGTCAGGTCAAATGATGATTCCTTAGGATACCAAAGGCCCAAATTAGGTTTACCCTTTAGATACCTAAAGATTCTCTTCACAGCTTGAAAGTGTGAAGTCTTTGGTTGTACCTGAAAACGTGAACAAACACAAACTGCATACATAATGTCAGGTCTAGAAGCAGTAAGATACATGAGGGAACCTATCATGGATCTGTAAAGATTCACATCCACATCAGCAGCATCTTCATCCTTTGTTAAAGGCACCCTATTTTCCATGGGAGTGACTGCAGTCTTCACATTTGAGAACTCAAACTTCCTCAAAATTTCTGCAACATACTTGTCTTGAGAAATAAAAAGCCCATCATCCTTTTGTTTAACTTGCAGTCCCAAGAAGAATGTTAGTTCTCCCATTGAGCTCATCTCAAACCTGCCTTTCATTAAACCTTCAAATTCTTCACACCAAGACTTTCTTGTTGATCCAAAAATGATATCATCCACATAAATTTGGACAAGAATGATATCCTTCTGGTCTCTCTTAATGAATAAAGTCTTGTCAATTACACCCCTGATGTACCCATGTTCTTCTAGAAACTTTGAAAGAGTTGCATTCCAAGCTCTAGGAGCTTGATGAAGACCATACAAAGCTTTAATAACCTTGTACACTTGATTGGGGTTAGCAGGATCCTCAAAACCAGGAGGTTGATGTACATACACTTCTTCTTCAATAGTGCCATATAGAAAGGCACTTTTGACATCCATCTGATATACCTTGAATCCCATGTATGATGCATAGGCCAAAAATAACCTGATAGCCTCAATTCTTGCAACAGGAGCAAAAACCTCATCATAATCTATGCCCTCCTCCTGTTTGTATCCTTGTGCTACCAGTATTGCTTTGTTCCTTACAACTACCCCTCTTTCATCCCTTTTATTCCTGAAGACCCACTTTGTACCAATGATTTTAGCTCCATAAGGTAGGTCTACAAGAACCCATACTTTCTGTAGCTTGAACTGCAACAACTCTTCTTGCATAGCTTTTACCCAACTTTCCTCCCCCAAAGCTTCAGAAACAGTAGTGGGTTCACTTTGAGAAAGGAAGCAAGCAAATAAACAATGTTGCTGGTCCTTATGATTGACCCTTTGTTGTTGTTTGATCAGGCTGATGAGTGCAAGTGAGTCATACTGATGTTGCACTCTACTTCTGGTTTGAACAGCAGACTTTGGATCACCAATTATTTGGCTCTTGGGATGAATGGTGTGGATCCGAGAGTGGGAGTTGGACTTACATCCACTTCTGTGGGTAAGTTGTTGAAGTCAGTTATGACACCTCCTTCATCATAGGAAGCTCCTTCAAAGATACCTTCGTTTGGATTTGAGAACACTTCAAGTTCTGGCATCTCTGAATCAATACAAACAACACTTGAAGAAAGGTCTGGTGGAGCATCACTACCAGACTTAAAATTTGAAGTACTGGTAATGTTAGGAGTAGCTTCTTTGCCAGTATCTTGAGACTTGAATTCAGAATCCTTTTCTTGAAAAGAAGAATTCTTGATTTCTGCTTCAGCTGCAACAGACTTGATCTCTGTAGAAGGAATCACAAGAAGCTCTAGCCATATCATCAGTGTTCCCTGTATTAGAAGGATCTTTGGTACCTGCATTGTTAGTAACTTCTTTGGTACCTGCATTAGGGTTAACTTGATTCTCCTTGGAGACAGGAATATAATTCATAGAATCAGTTAAATAATCAATATCAAACATCCATCTATGACCAATTCCCTTTACATTGGGTTTTTCTTCAAGAAAGTTTACATGCAGATTTTCTTCTACTTTCTTGGACACTAAGTTGTAAACCCTAAAGGCCTTACTGTTTAATGCATACCCAACTAGAAACCCTTCACCAGACTTTCCTTCAAAGTTTCCAAGAACACTTGAAGTATCAAGAATGGTTACATGACACCCAAAATGCCTTATATAGCTAACAACTGGTTTATGGCCAAACATAAGCTCATAAGGGGTTTTGTGTTGAGGCTTGGTCACTCTAACCCTATTAAAGATGTAACAGGCATTGCTGACTGCTTCAGCCCATAGTGTTGTGGGTAAAAGTGAATCTGCTAGCATAGTCCTAGCTGCCTCAATAAGTGTCATGTTCATTCTCTCAGCAACTCCATTTTGCTGAGGAGTTCTTGCATTACTGAACTGTTGCTTAATCCCTTTATCACCACAGAAGTCTAGCATGCTCTTGTTTTTAAACTCAGTGCCATTGTCACTCCTAATGATTTTAACTTTTTTATCAAGAAGGTTTTCAATATGCCTAATGAAAGTTTGAATCAAAGGTGTAGTTTCATCCTTCCTAGACATAAAGAACACCCAACAATATCTAGTATAATCATCTGTAATGACAAGGCAATAGCATGCATAATTTATACTATGGACAGATGTAGGGCCAAAAAGATCCATATGTAAGGTATGTAAGGGCTTAGTGATTAATCTTTCTAATTTAGCCTTACAGGATGCCCTATGTTGTTTTCCCTTGTTACAAGCCACACATGTATGATCATTTTTAAACAACTTTGAAGGCAAACCTCTCACAAGGTTATTCTTCACAAGTTTATTCATATTTTTGAAATTCACATGGCCTAACCTTCTGTGCCACAACTTGGATTCATCCAAAGTAGCTTTTGCAATTAAACAGGTAGCACCTTTTGCAGGATTAGATGCTTTCATATCAAAACTGTACATGTTGTGTTGTCTGGGAACTTTAAGAAGAATCTGATGTTCTTCAGGCATCTTAAAGTCCGGAGTCAACACAAGACAATTAGTTTCAGTAAAAAGCACCTTATGCTGAGTATCACAAATTTGAGATATTGAGAAAAGGTTGAACTGCCCAAGTTCTTTCACAAAGGATACATTGTCAAATTCTATGTTGCCCACAATTATTCTTCCTTTACCAGTTATATGTCCCTTGCTTCCTCCAAAAGTAA
This sequence comes from Artemisia tridentata subsp. tridentata, assembly GCA_021014915.2. Lineage (NCBI taxonomy): Eukaryota > Viridiplantae > Streptophyta > Magnoliopsida > Asterales > Asteraceae > Artemisia > Artemisia tridentata. The sequence goes on along the minus strand of CP139505.1, from coordinate 1,617,932 downwards.
CAGAACCTCCTTTGAATTCTTGAAAATCATTCAGATAGTTCTTGTTACCAGACATATGCCCAGAGCATCCACTGTCAAAGATTCCTCTATCTCCCATATAGCAAAGTGGATGATCCTGCACAAAAAGAAGAGAAATTAGTTTGTCTTAGGAACCCAGGCCTGAGTAGGCTTGGGTCCGCCTTGTGGATCAACATACTTAAATTTCTTATTTGAACCTGATCCACTGTTGTATTGGGATTTATATTTGTTTGAATCCCAAGACAAACATGCTGAGGTCTTAACAGCAGAACCCCCATTCCCCTTTACAGCATTGGTTTTTAAAGGTTTTGCTGTTTACTTTACAACTGGTCTTCTCACAGGTGAAGGTGATTTATGAAAATTATTTCTTTGAATGTTTGCATTCACTTGTGGCTTTTGAAATGGTTGTCTGGGTCTCACATGATAAACATAACCAGTGTTCACATTAGATCTCATAGAATTTACATAACCAGTATTCACATTAGAGTTCCTAAAGCCAGACCTAAAATTTTGTCTACCAGTATTAACATAAGAGTTAGGTCGGGTAGAGTAAAACTGTTGGGCTGGTCTGGGATTAAACTGGTTGGCATGATTAATCCTGTTAGCATTATTCCAGACTGGTTTATTTGAAACAAGACCAATATTAGCATTCATTCTCTTTTGCTCAGCCTCTCTCTTCATTCTCTTTTCATGAAAATCACAGTCCCTAATCAAGTGACCTAGACTTCCACAAACAAAACATCTTTTAGGAGCATAAGTGTAACTACTCCTAGATTCTCTGTGAACACTATTGCTTCTAGGTGACTCATTCATTTTAACAGATTCCCTAGGAGTTTTTAAGTGCTGGGCACAACTAGGTTTGACTGTCTCAGGCTTTGGTTTAGTCACTACAGGTTTAGTTACAACAGGTTCACACTTCTTAACAAACTTAGGTTCAAGACTCTCATTTACTTCACCTTTTGACTCAGACTTAGAGTGATCAGAGGCATCACCAATAGATCCTTCAAAGTCATTAGATTGACAAGAAGAATACTTACTAGTTCTGTCCTCTGAGGTGGTTGACTCAGGCACTTGAGGACCTTTCTTTCCATACAAAAAAGTGAATCATCTAACTCTTCTTTTTCAAGAGGAGTATAGTCATCACTCAGTGGTGGTGGTACTCCCTTAAAGTCACCAGTCTTAACAAACCTATTATACAATGGTTTGCCCGCATAATCATCTTCTCTAGACTTAAGGATTGCCTTTTTCTCAACTTCCTCATATCCTAAGCCACATTTTTTTATGACTTTATTTGAGAATCCCAACATTTGAACAGGTTATTATTTGAATTGTTCCACTGATCTACCCGTTTTCTCAACTCATCCCTCTCCTTTTGAATTCTAAGGCCCATTTGTCTATACCTTTTAAGCTTTTCATCTTGTTCATATATTTTATTAGCTTGAAAGTATAGTTTTTCATTTAAAGCAGTATGTTGGTTTTGAAGGGTGACCTTTTGTGCCTCTAGTGTTTTTATAGCATTTTTATGTGCTAAAAGATTTACTTCTAGGTCACCTATTTGTCCTAACTGCTCATCACATAAAGCCTTAATATGATTATATGAATAAGTGCATAATTTAGAGCATAATGATACCTCATTACCAATGGCCATGAGAGCATGATCAGACTCCTCATTCACTCTTGGATGCTCACCCTAGTTGACTCCTCCAGCTTCCAGTGTCAGTAAGCTCATCTGATTCTTTTTCAGCTTCCCTTCTTCATCTCTTTTCCCATCAGCAGGCTTCTTCTCTGGACAGTCTCTTGAAAAATGTCCATGCTTGTGACAGTTGTAGCATTCAACTGTCCTCTTTGTGTATCCCACTGGTGATTTGTTGTTGAAGTTGATGGTCCTTCCATATTGCTTCTGAAACCGTTTGACCCTTAAAGCAACCATGGCAATGTGCCATTTTATGTCCATCTCCTCAACTTCAGCATCATTAGTCTATTCTAAATCTTCACTAATAAAGCTTTCATCTTCCGTTTGGTTGGCAAAGAAAGAATGGAAAACCTCATCAGTAAAGTTTGAAGCAGATCTTTCACTTGAAGGAGTTTCATAGATACCAGACCTAACACTACCAGGTTTAACCTTGTAAGTACTGCTTTTTTTCAGTGACACAAAAGCAACGTTTGATGAACTGGTAGATGCCTGAGTGTTGTTACCGATGTCCCTTTCAAACATCCTAAGATTATTGTATAGGTCATCAGGTGTCATTGAATCTACTTCCTCCTTTATCCTCATGGCCACGAATACATTACCCCATTCTGATGGTAAAGATCTAAGGAACTTGTGGTTTGCATCCTCATTCGAAACTGCTGCACCATGAACTTCCAGCTGTGTTAACAGATGTTGAAATCTGTCATAGCCCTTCTCCAATCCTTCAGTCTTTGAAACACTGAATGTCTCAAATTGCTGTTTAAGAACAGCCTTTTGCATCTTCTTGGAGTTTGCATTGCCTCCAAATCGTTTCTTGATAGCCTCCCACATCTCTTTAGCATCAACCATGCCATGGAACCTTTGTAGATGCTCCATAGGAATAGCCATAAGAAGCAAGGTTCTTGCCTTCTTTTCCTTCTCCACAGCCCTAATCTCCTCAGCAGACACTGGTGGCATTATTCTTAGCTGCCCATCAGTCCCTTGTGTGACTCTTTTCCTATAGTTTCCTCTTTGGATAACCTTCCATACATCACTATCAATATACTCCAGATAATGTTCCATTTCCATGACCCATATATCATATTCTTCTCTTTTCAGTAATGGAAGTTTTATGTTTGAGATTGTGGTTGTGGAAGGGATGGGTTGTTGTTGTGTTTGGGAGTTACTAGATTCAGGTTTTCCTTCATCTTCATGGTTTGAACTCTCATCCTCACTGTTATGGATTGAAAAAGTTTCAGTGTTGATAGGCTTTTTGGTCTCAGACATTGTGTAGGGTGAATTGAGTGAGAATAGGTTTTTGAGGTTAAGTGTTCTTCGAACTCAGAGTATCTCGCCTTGCTCTGATACCACTTGTAGGTCCACGAATTGTATGTGGATCTCTAAGTATCCTTGAATACTTAGTAGATGATTTGGATAAATCCGAACCAGTCTAAGTGAGAAACCCTTTAACGATTGTTAATGTTAATGCGGAAACTTAACAAGAACAATGAAGAACACATACAGAGTTAACACTAACTTCGTATATTACTTTGATTTTGATTGTGTAAAACTCGTATAACTCTCTTGTTAAACTAACAATCTTAGGGATCCTTTTATACACCAAGGAAACCCTAATACTAACCGACTAAGAAGATATTCACGAATCTTCTATAAAGATACTTACACGTTTTTGTATCTTTTCCTAACTTATCTCTAACAAACTTTCCTTACTTCACGACCAGACTTAACATAATAAGTCAACCAGACTTAATACAGACTACCAGATCTAATATGTATTACCAGAACTAATACAAAGACAGACCTAACTCTGACATATTACCATACCTAAGTTTGTCTTCTCTTGAATCGTATGATAATTCCCAACACTAGACCCGCCCATTATACGGCTAAACCCTACCATTAGAGGTGGCAAAACGGGCGGGCCGGGCGGGCACGGGCTAAAACGAGCACGGGCTAGAACGGGCACGGGCTTAAACGGGCACGGGTTAAATGGGCACGGGCTAAACGGGCACATGTTATACAAATCGCTTTATAGAAGACCGAAAATGACGAAATAAATTCCATAAACGTAATACCTCATTTAGATTTAAAAAATTAAATATATTATATATATATATAAGTTTTTCTTAAAAAATGATTATAATGTTCTCTAATTGAGAGAAAATATGTGCCCGTTGTGCCCATTTAACTTTTCAATGGGCTAAATGTGCCCATTTCAAAAAAAAGATGGGGCTAAATGTGCCCAAATCTTTTACAAAGTAATCAAAATTAGCCAATTTTTTTTATTTTGGGCACAAATTGCCACCTCTACCTGCCATATATGGCTTGACCCAACCATATATAGATAGACCCAACCATATATGGCTAGACCCGGCCATATACGGCTAGACCTGGCCATATATGGCATGACCCGACCATTATATAGCTAGACCCGACCATTATACGTCTAGACCTAGCCATATATGACTAGACCCGCCATTATATGGCTAGACCATCCATATATGGCTAGACCCGACCATATATGGCTAGACCCGGCCATATATGGCCAGACCCGGCCATTATACGGCTAGACCCGACCATTATACTGCAAGACCCGACTATTATAAGGCCAGACCCGACCATATATGGCAGGAACCAACCATTATACTGTAACACCCGTGAACGACACGTCATAAATACTCAATTTTTAAAACTTTTACTCAGAAACGACCTTACTTTAATGGACACAGTGTTACTCTTCTGACCATTGAAAAAAATCTATAAACTTTAAGACTTTGAAACTATTTTTAGATGAAACTAGACTCAATTATCTTCGTAGTGACGGGTGGCACGACCCGTACCGACTTACGGTTTAAAAGATATGATTTTTTGAAAATCGATAAATTCTTAAAATTTGTTCCCAACCGCGGGTTGAGATTTCCCAACCAGAGGTTGAAACTTTCTTATTAAATAAACCACCACCCAACCGCTGGTTGGGGGCCTGCAGCTCCCAAATTTTGCGTTTTGACAACTTTCTACGATATACCACTTATACCACTTCCGTATTACATCAAAACTTCCAGAAATCATTGAAATAACATAAATAAACCTTTTGTCATAAACTTGGTCATAACGACCCACAGAGACATGCTTTACAATTACATGTTTTATGCTAAACACCCATATTGACCCGTTTACATTACATTCAACTTATACCACTTTCATATTACTTCAAACCTTTCAGAAATCATTAACTTAACATAATAATCATGTTCATAAATCATTAACCCGTTTACAACCCAAAATGGGTATAAATACACATTATACCAAACACCCCTTTATACTTTACCATAGACACTTAAACCATGTTATAACATTCTCTTTGACGACTCAATTACTTCAACGACCATAACATATACATTGACACTTGACAACACGTTTACAAAACCATTTAAGACCAACAGGGGTACAACATCGACTTGAGCTCGGTATCTACCTAAGCTCTTACTTTCTTACCAATCTGCTAACTTCCTTCTTGCAATCCATAAACCTTAATATGATGCTTACCATCACCATCACATATGGACCTTGATTCCAAGCTAAATAAACCAAGATCATCATCATCAACATCATCATTAACCTTTTCTTCACATCCTAGGTTAAATCATCATAACCATAATCACTTAAAACATGGACAATTAACTATAACAATGATTTACCACAACCTTAGCTCACCTTTTAACACTTCTAATTATCATATCATCATATATTGGTCATATGATAATTATACCATGAGATTATTAACTTAATTTCAATACAACTTATTCCATAATCACTATAACCTCTTTAATTAGCTTAAACCATCCTTTACCCAAATTCCCAAATTATGATTCATAAACCTTAACTTCTTGAATTCATCAATTAACTTAAGATAAGGGATTGCTTACTTGAAAGGGTGATTGGTACTAACTTATTTCTTGATTTGGAGCACTAATTCTTCACCAATTTGATCATTGGAAAACCTTTGTCTTCCCTCCTTTTTTCTCTAAACCGCCACACACACAATACACACTCATGGATGATCAAGAAATGTGTATAGCCTGGAGATTTCTAGATACAGCTTTTTTCATTTCAAAGTTATGTACCAAATTGACACTTTATGCCCTTCAAGTCCATTTACTTCTATTTTAGCCACATGTAACTTTATTACTAATGCACTACTTGACAACATTAGTCCCTTAAGTCCATCTTTCTTATAATTGTGACACATCATACTTTCTATAACCATTTACATAAAATTTAGTACTTATAGTTGACTAACGAGTTGACTAACCAATCCCGTAAGACCTTAAAACTTATAAACGTCATTGTCAACTATTCCATTGGCATTCTTGTAATAAGATACTTAGTCCTAGTTTCAGGGTTTTATATATATGGCTAGACCCGGCCATTATACGGCTAAACCCGACCATATATAGCAAGAACCGGCCATTATACGGCTAGACCCGATCATTTTACAGCTAGACCCGACCATATATGGCTTGACTTGGCTGTGATACGGCTAGACCCGACCATATATGACAAGACCCGCCCATTATACTGCTAGAACTTGTCCTATATGGCTTGACCCAACCACATACGGGTAGACCCGACCATATATGGCTAGACTCAGCCATATATAGCTAGACACGGCCATATACGGCTAGACCCGGCCGTATATGGCAAGACCCGACCATTATATGGCTAGACCCGACATATATGCCAAGACCCGACCATTATACAGCTAGACCCGGCCATTATACGGCTAGACAGGACCATATATGGAAAGACCCGACCATTTTACGGTTAGACCCGACCATATATGGCTAAACCCGACAACTATAAGGCTAGACCCGACCCATATGGCTTGACCCGCCATTATACGGCTAGACACGGTTGTATATGGCTATACCTGACCATACATGTCTAGACACGACCATTATACGGCTAGATGTGACAAATCGTAATTTCAGATCATTTTTCCGAACTTCGAATTTACTATTCACTAGTTACTATTCATCATTCACTATTCATCGTTTTTGAAGTTAGTTTGCGACTTTGAGATGTTTTCAAAAATCTTACTATTCACGAAATACTATTCATCCTCTGAGGGAAATCACTATTCATGATTATCACTCATCCTTTCGTAAACTAGGTTTACTGGTATTCCAAATTCGCGTAACCTTTAAGGTTTAGCCGCGTATTCATGGAGTATCACTTAGGATACATCATATAGACTAGAGTATACTACATATTATCAGTAACATCATCTGCATGTTAGGTCATTCGCGGGTTGCATATTTTCAATTATCGTATCTTTATTTATTAAATAAACGCCATTACTCAGTCATTACTGCGAATAATATACCCGACACTCCCGACTATGATCCTAATATAATCTCACACTCATTATAATGATATAAAAATTATATTATTAGTTTACCCGGTGTTTTGAAATTATTTACTATTTATACCATTAAAAGTGTATAACTGCGACGGTTTGTGAAATTTCAACACGATAACTATTTGAACACCCGATTCTTGCAAGAAATGTGATTTCATAATTTTTACAACTTCATCATACTTTATTTTGTTCCGTTAAAATCTATTTTTAGCTAACTCGGTACCCGATAACACAATATCCTAGCAATACCTACCTAAAATTACACATAAAGTCAAGTTAACTTACACACAATCTTCCCCCCCCCCCCCCAATGCTTACCTCCTTACCCTTTGAAAAAAAATCACTAACCTTCATTAATACATGGTACTTATGTCTAAAAAATATCTACTTCTATTTTTCATATATACTAACATATACAAGTAACAATTTAACTAGCAAAAAGTTTTCTCTCATCTCTCCCACCCTTTGTAGATCGGCCAAGAACAAATCAAGAGGAAGAGTTCACCAAAAATTTCAAGATCAAGTACATTTCAAGTCCTAGTAGTATCCGAGTTAAGGTTTTGAAATAAAAACCTCAAGGATAATTAAGTATTGTTGGAAACTCATAATGTCAAAACCATTAACATAAGTCGTTTAGTGTCAAAATAGTTAGTTTATGTTTAATGGGTCATAAGGGTGTTTGTGTATTGTAAAGTGATGAACTCAAATAAGTACATTTTATTACTATCATTTATCCTATTAATTTGACTTGTTTTACTATATTATGTATGAGGATTGATACTTAATCGTTTACTTTTGTAATTCTCAGGTAAAAACAAGCATTTGGTGAAACTTAATGATTTTGGACTAATAATGGAGCAAAACGTGCATAAAGTTGAAGGTCTACTGACATGGACAAGATCAAGTCAATTCTGCTCCAGATGCGCCGCATCTCACTCTCGACATGCGCCGCATCTCTATCAAGATATCACCAGATACGATCCAAGATACAAGAGGACATGCGCCGCATCTGATCATGGAGTTACGCCGCATCTTCTGGCGGTGTACGAATATTCCTGAATATTATAATCTTGGACCCCACGCGAAGTTAAGTACATGCGCCGCATCTACTCCTTAGATGCGCCGCATCTTCCCTCAGACAGAAACTATAAATACCCCAAGGCCAGACGAATTTCGCAGCAATTATCAGAGTTTAGAAGACCGAACAGGAGGAACAAAGGACGAATTCGTCAAGGAGCAGCACAAGACACACCAAATCGAAGATACAAGAGCTGTAAGAAGTGTTGCATGTGTTTAATTCAATTAAGTAGTTTTGTTTTATTGTGTTAGCAAACTTTAATTCATCAGGATTGGTGGCTTGTGTAATGTGACAACGAAAGATTGCACTCCCTTTAATACTTGCTTTCCCATCAATTAAAGTTTATATGTTGATGTCTTTGGTTACTACTTATTAGTGCATTGATAACCTCTGTGTTTATTAGTGGCTTGCGGGCATTTGACTGCGGGACATAATGTGGCTCCCACGGTTATTACTAAATTGATCACTTAGGAATAACTTTTAGACATAAGTAATCATTAAGGGTTTTACTCGCGATAAGAATAGGACCAACGAGAAAGGGTTAACTACATACACTTCATATAAAGCTATCAATAAAACAAGTGACAATCTACTTAATCATAAGGACAGCCCTCTTATTGTCTCGAGTATCTATCTGTGTACGTGTGTGCTACTTGCTGATTCGTGCCTATTGTTTATTTTATTATTTAATTGCAAACAAATCGTGCCAGTCTCTCAGGCTGAAACCCCCTTGCGTTAGGATATTAAAATACTGATTAGAATAACGAGATAATACGTTCCACTCTTAGTGATCGACACTCTACTTACCATTATCTTCATACTGACCGGGTACACTGCTCGTTAAGTGTGTGTGTTATTGATAAGTTGGCTAAATATAAATTTAAAACTTGAGTAGGCATTAAAACTGCTAAACCGCAACGACACATCACGCGCATCAATTCATGACTTACATTAGATCATATCATTCATATTAGCTTGCGGTTAGAGAACGCGCCTCATTTCAGCATATCTACTATTGTCACTATTGCTATTGCATCAGGTGAGTTTTCATAGCCCTGTTTTCAATTTATATTTTTATTTCTAAACTCTCAGGGGAGAATACATTGCACTATTTTTCATACGGACCTAAGTATCAAATTCATTTACATTGCTTAAGTTACATCATTGCCCAGATTAAAGTCCCATTTTATTTATCATGAACCGTTAATTACGGAGTAAGCGAGAGTGAGTGAATAGATCTATTGAGGGTGACGCCTCCGTTCGGGTTGGTAGCGCCAACTAGTCATACGAACGCATTTCATTTGTATCACATCAGAGTGTCTGGCAAAACACTCAGTTTGGGGCATTTATTTCAGTCTAGCTTTGGGGTCATGAGCTTAAGAGCTAATGTTTTATTTTTATGTGGCATTTATGTCATTTCACTTTATACTTGAGGTTACCGTAGAAACCATTCATTTACATAAACCTATGATTCTCACCAACATTATTGTTGACCATTTTTAGCAATGTATTTTCAGGTAACTAAGGTATTCGCATTATGGCCTGCATGTGGACATATTTTGGAGTCGCGGTGACGACGCGTCTCACTTGTATTTTATGCACTTAATTATCGTTTGATTTGTAACAAACTTATTTCCGCAAACATGAATCATCTTTTGGGACCTAGCTTTTGTAAACTCTGAATGTTTAATCAAACGATGTATTTTTAAAACGGCACTTTAGGTCGTTCAATATAACTGTAACTGTGATGCTATGACAGTTACGCCCCCGAGTGTTCCATTCCGCTGCAAATCAGATATTTGGGGGTGTGACAGATTGGCATTAGAGCTAAGGTTATAGCGAACTAGGTTGTCCATGATACCCTAGACTATAACCACATCATCATAGCATCTTATCATTTCATCATAAGTGCATATTCATTATACGTGCAGTTTCATACATACATTATGCGGTTATTTACTTTCATTTCACGTCGATTGTCACAGAGATGTCTTCAGATACTCACCCTATCATTATCACTTCAGACTCCGACATGGAGGATGTCTCGTCACCACCTACTGTAGTCACAGCACCAGTTGACCCTACACCGGTCCCATCACCCATATCGTCCGATACTGAGACTGAACCCTTCGAGGAGGGCGAAGTCGCACCTACACCACCCTTTTCACCATTGATTTGCCGTGGGGAGAGAGTTGTTCCTATCATTCAGCCAGGACAGCTGATACCTTTTAGTCGGGTTTACCGACTACGTCCGGATGGGCCTCGTATGAAGCGTACTACTGCGAAGAGAGTTCGTTATAGATCACCAGCTGCTTATGTACCATTACCACCACCATCACTTATCCCTACCACCAGTATTCGTCCCAGAGTGTTTACTGCATCTTATCCTCTCAGTCACCACTTGACAGCGCGGAAGAGAGTAGTATTCCGTACACCATCAACATCATCATCACTACCATCTCTATCATCATTATCCCCATCCTTACCATCCTTACCATCATCTGGAGCACCACCAGCACCATCACATCCCAGAGACCCTACACCCATATCTGACTTGCCGCTCAAGAAGCGTGCACGATTTGACTCACCATCACCAGCTACTACTGAGACTACAGAGCCTACACCACCTAGCAGGTTTGAGGTCGGTGAGAGTTCCAGAGCTGCTGCCGCTAGACAGCCTACTGCTCCTACACTTGAGACACGACTAGACCATCAGCAAGAGTAGATTGACAGGGCCTTAGGTCAATTAGAGGAGATTCCATTGAGCCGAGTTGAGGCGATGGAGGAGGAGATTGAGGGTTTGGTTCTAGGCAGGGTTTCCATTGATGTTTCCTATCAGGGTTTAGAGGCTAGACAGCAGGAGGATCGTCAGCGCATCACTGAGTTGAGACAAGAGATGCCAGAGTTGTTTGACAGATCCTAGATGTCACAGGAGGAGTAGCACGGACAGGCAGGAGAGTTAGTTTCAGCACGTGCGAGGATTGCTACTTTGGAGAGCAGGGATGCTGCTACTCAGCTTAGGATCCAGCATCTGGAAGAGATTGTGGTCAGTATGGCTAGAGAGATCCGAGAGCTTCAGGGTCGATGATGAACTCAAATAAGTACATTTTATTATCATCATTTATCCTATTTATTAGACTTGTTTTATTATATTATCTATGAGAATCGATACATTAACGTTTACTTTAGTAATTCTCAGGTAAAAACAAGCATTATGTGAAACTTGGCGATTTTGGACTAATTATGGAGCAAAACAAGCAAGATGTTAAGAGTCTACTGAAATGTACAAGATCAAGATCATTCTGCTCCAGATACGCCGCAACCTACTTCTTACATACGGCGTATCACTATCAAGATTTCACAAGAAACAATCCAAGACAGCAAAGGACATGCGCCGCATAGAGAAATGGAGTTACGCCACATCTTAAGGCGGTGTACGAGTATTCCTGAATATATTAATCTTGGAACCCACGTGAAGTTAAGTCAATGCGCCGCATCTACTTATCCTATGCGCCGCATCTAACCCTCAGACAGAAACTGTAAATACCCCAAAGTCAGACGAATTTCAAAGGTTGGACAGTGCAAGATACCATACGTACGAGTACCAAACCAGAGACGAATTCAGACGTATTAGAAGCACAAGACACACCCTGAACGAAGATACAAGAGCTGTAAGAAGGTCCTGCATGTATTGTAGGATCGAGTACTTCGAGCTTGATTGAGCTTGGTATAAACAAGAACCTCTGTATATAATACAAGCGTTTATGCGGAAACTAAACAGCAAGTATTATAAAGAAGAAAACTCTAAACGAACAATGATCCTCTATGGATCAAACTATGAACTAAGAATTGTGTTCTTGAATATTAAAAACGTTAAAGGTGTTAAAGGCATGCCTAAACTCATAGACGGGTTTATCTTTTATACTAACAAGATGACCTAATCCTAACCCGTTCTACAAGTAAACGTGTGAAGAGATAAACAACAATCTCTTCTAAAAATAAATCTTAACAAACATTCTAAATATACGGATAACAAATAATACTATCCGCAGCAACAACACTATCGGTAGGAACAAGATAACACTATCGGCAGCAATGAGCTTTCAGCAGGAACCAAAGCTATCGGCAGGAACCAGCTTTACACTATCGGCAGCAACAATGAAACTCTTATTTCCCAGAGATCCTAACAATCCTCCCCTAATCTTGAGGTTGACTAGGTTAACCTGCAAGATTCCAATGTGATAGAGCTTGTAACTCTCAGGCTTGAGGACTGCGACTTAGCAGCAACAATTTTAAGTAACCAGCAGCAACATCCATAACTTGTAAGATTCCAGCTTCTACAGCATCCAGCAGCAACTTCAATAGTTCAGCAGGAACAAGAAATCTTCTTCAAAACATGTATACTGGTCACCATTACTTTCACTTGAACTTGGCTGCTACTATGACAATATGTACATCAAATCACTTGAAGTTTCATACTATTCTCATCACATCCAGGTGTGTTAACTCCTGTGAGAGGTGAATCATTGAAAATTAATGGATTTGATGTCTCTTTACCAATAGCCATCACTACTGGAGTAGTCAATGTTTAGGTGTGTTAGACCATGGTACATTGATAACCATCTGATTTATTAGCAAATCAGCAACTATAAACGGATTTGACTTGTCTTTACCTGAAGCCGTTTGCTCAGGACTAGCCAATTCTTTGATTACAGCCAACCTTGGTGAATTGAATACCAAATATGGATACCAAGTGTCTTTACCACAAACCATACTTTTGTGGACTAGCCAATCCTTTGGATCCCATAAGGGTTACATCCATGGTGAATTGAGAACCATTTTCAACTCTCAGAAATGAATCATGGGTGAGTTGAAGTACCCTATAGCTTTGAGCAAGCTATTACAGCTATCAACGGATTTGATAATCACACCAGAGCCGTACCCTCATGGTGAGTCAACTCTTTCTTGTATGCAAGACATGGTGAGTTGAGCACCATTTATTGTGTAGGTGTAAACACCAATACTGTACCTGCAAGGTGTTGCTCAAAACCACTTATTAGCACACAAAATATACACAATTTTTTTTTTTTTTTTTTTTTTTTTTTTTTTAACTAAGAATCACACCAAAATAAAAGAAAATAAGAAAAGAAACAAAAGAAAGAAAGAAAGATAGAAAATATACAACAACACCAAGAACAATCCTCCCCTTGAGCTTTATCCTCCCCTTAAGCTGATGATCCCTTAGCTGCAATTTGATCCTTGATGAATTTAACCAATTGTTCAGCTGTGGTTAGATCATTTCCTATAGTATGCTTAGGAACTCTGACCTTCTGAGTTAGCATTCTCTTTAACACTCCTTCAGTTAAAGGATAAGCAATATCCACAAACATAGTTAGGAACTTGCCAGAGGTGAGTTCCACAACATGAACATTGGAATAGGGATATAATCTCCAAGAAAATATTCTCCATGATGATTGATTACCCCACACTAGTTTAGCCTTATCTCCATCCAATTTATTCATCAAGACTTGTAAATCTCCCCAAAGCAGCAAACCAATTCCAGTTGGAGTAGTAGATTGATAATGATTATCCACTATCCTATAAAGATGCTCCAAATCTTTTCTTTCAACCCTATTCAAGATCTCTCTCAGAAATGTAAAGAATTTAACTGTCCCATCAAGAGAAAACCAAACATTAACATCACCATCTGAAGTAGATCTAATCTCCCAATGAGCAATATGACCCCAAGACTGAATGGAGTCACCCTCTGAATCACTTTCAGAATCAACCTCAATCAAATCATGATCATCCACTTCAAGAATATCCACAGAAGAAGAGTGGAAAGATTGACTCCTCTGCCTTGTTCTTAGACCATATTGTAGGATAGGAACAGATACAGAAGGCTCAGCAGAGACAGAAACATTAGCAGTAGGAGGATCAGCAGGAACAAGACCTTCTTGTGGTACCTCAGATGCATCAACAGTAGAACTTTGAGCAATGAATGAATCATCCTGAGATCCTTCTCCTGACTTCATTCTTTTTGCAACATCAGACTCCAAAGATGAAGATGCTCTTTTCCTGCTTTGTGGAATATCAGTGTCTACTATAGAGTTGAGCTTTGCATAAGTATCAAGGAACAACTTTTGAATTGCACCATCATTCCAACCCTTGAAGTCACTGATCTTGTAGTTAGCTTCATTCTTCAGATACACCTTCATAAAATTGATATTATCTCTGTTTGTGGGCATCTTATATCCTAACCTTTGTCTTTCCTTGATCCTGTGCATCAATTCATTCCAAGTGGTTGCTCTTTGTTTCTTTAAGATGAATGCCTTGAGCAGTTCTGACCTTTCATCTGGATCCAATTCTGACATTTGAAGAACCATAAACCCATGAGCTCTAATAATCATGTCAGTGTTCAACAAATATTCAACTTGAGCACTAAACACTTCTGAAGAAGGATCATCTGAACTTGGGTTATTTATAATCTCAGCAACATTCTTCTCATCAACAGACAATTGTCTTGCAATCTCTTCATCTTGAGCAAGCTGAACTAATCTAGCTTCTTCAGCAGCAATTTCCTGTTCCTGCACCTTTGCAGCTATCTCTTCATCATTTTCAGTGGCTTCAGGAGGAATGATGTTACCTTCAGCAGCAACAGATGAACTTCCAACAGTAGTAACAGGAGCCTTAGATGCAGAAGAAATATTTTCAACATTGGCAGTAACAGCAGAGACATCAGCAGCAATGGAGACATCGTCAGCTGTGGTCCTTGCTTCAGTGGAGACCTGTGCTTGAGGAGTAATGTTGTGCTCAGAAGTTGTAGGTACTTCAGTATTTGCACCATCAAGAGAAACAGATGCTAGAACATTAAGCCCATCAAATATCATATCATCCTGATCTTCCTCAGACTCAGAAAGAATAACCCTTCTTTTCTTTTGCACATGACTACCCTCCAATATGCTGATCTTTTCATTTAGTTCTTGGATAGTTCTACTAAAAGCTTCATTAGAATCCCTGAGCTCCTTTTCCAAATTCATCACTTTCTCACTAAAAATCCTTTTTGTCTCATTAAGTTCTGACTCCAATGCCTCAATTTTCTTCACAGATCTATCAAGTAACTGGGACATAGAGTTGAGATCAACAGCATCATCATCTCCACCAGCAGGAGCACTTGAGGTATTAGAAACTACATTGACTCTGGGTGGAGAAACATTAAATCTCTCCCCTGCATTGGTGTCATAACTAAATGGCTGCCTAGTAGGACTAGGTGATGAAAGCCTTGAAGAAGAGGGTAATTCCATAGAAGGAGATGGCTGGATAATAGGTGTATCAGCTGAGATGGTCTGATCATTAGATTCAACATTGTCATTAGGCTCAGGTGTAGGTGTTACTGGTCTGGGTGATGGTGGTAAAGGATCATCAGCAGCAATAGATGCAGATGCATCAGCAGCAACTGAAGTCTCTTGTTCAGTTGCATTAGGTGATTGTGGGATATTGACATTCTCAGCAGGATCAGGATTTCCGGCAGGATCAGGGATATCAGCAGGATCAGGGATATCAGCAGGATCAGGGTTGTGTAACATATGAGGCAACAAAGGCAAATGTTGGCCAGTAAAGTTCATCTTCATCAGGGCAAACATTTTGGCAGTCAACCTATTTATAATCTTAGGGGATGTATTAATGGTCTGTACACCTAAGATGATTTGAAGAAATCTAGGGTACATCAAAAAGCTGTTTTTACCATTACTGAGATTCTCAATCATTCCCTCAAAAATATATTTTGCCCAATTAAAGATCCTACCCTGAGATAAACAGACTAGACCAGATGCAATAGGACTTGGACATTGATCCCAACCACCTGACTTAACACTAAGACACTGGAGTAAAGTGTGAATCAGAAACCTCCATTGAGGAGACAACCTACTTTTCAAGAAGGTGCAACTTCCAGTAACAGGATACCCTATAGCTGCCATACCATCAGTAATATCTTGCCTTGAAAGATCAAATTCCCCTTGCTCCTCAGGAAAGTGAAGCTGAACTCGAATCAACTCCTCAGTAACAATCACTTCTTGGTCATCAATGGTAGCAACAATATCAACTTCCCTTCCCACGATGTGTCTTGCCCTAGCTGTCCTCCAAAACTGTTTGACCAATGAATCATATACCGTCGCTGGACAATAAGTGAGGGCATAACGAATAGATGACCCACGAAGAAATGCTAGAACTTCATCATAACCAACACTTCTTGAAGAAGACTCCAAATAAGCCACCTTGTTATGATCATCCTTGTAACGAAGAGTTGTTGTCATTGCGTTGAAGAAATGATTTAGGGTTTGAAATGGGAAAAGTAGGGTTCGAGAGGTTTTAGAGAATTTGAGATGAGAGATGTGCAATTATGCGTTGTGTTGCCAAAAATATCACTTTAAATTGCTGCAATTCTTTGCACGTAACATTGACCAATTAAATTGAGAAGGTTTGACCATTCCGTAGAAACATTTGGTCATTCGGCAGCAATAGGAGGTTTGACCAATCGGCAGGAATGAGGTGGTTTGACCAAAGTCAACCTTCCGAACTTAGTCATTAAGAATAACTTACCCGAATTAACTCTCAATACCAACCATCAATAAATTTTGCACTAATCTCCATATCGTTATATAACCCTCAAATCACATTTCTTTATCATCACATAACCCTTTATTACCACAAATCAAACTCGATCTTCAAAAATCAAGCCACACTATGAGTTCATCCAAACATCCAATCATTGAAATCTCATCAGATTCTTCCTCCTCTAGTGACTCAG
The DNA here is from genome assembly GCA_021014915.2 of Artemisia tridentata subsp. tridentata. Classification (NCBI taxonomy): domain Eukaryota; kingdom Viridiplantae; phylum Streptophyta; class Magnoliopsida; order Asterales; family Asteraceae; genus Artemisia; species Artemisia tridentata. The sequence goes on along the minus strand of CP139505.1, from coordinate 1,600,918 downwards.
GATGGAACAACTACTTCCCCAAAACAGCATCATCCTCTAAAACCAAAGGTAAGGCCAAGGTTGAGGAGGATTCATCTGATCCTCTTCCATCTACCCCTTCTTCTTTTGAGTACTTTAGCTCTGATGATGAAGATTCATCAGAGTTGAAGTCTTTGGTGTATTGTCAGGGTGAATGGGAGACTTTCCCTCCCAATTTTCCTTTAACAGATGAGGACAGAAAACAGATGAAGGAAACTGAAGCTCTGCTTGCTGAAGAGATGGAGAGAACAACTGTAGCTTTCTATAAAGTACCGGTTCCAAAAGGCAAGGCTAAGCATCAAGAAGGTTCTAGTCGAGAAAAACCAAACCCTCGAAGTCGAAACAATCGACAACGTGAAGGCAAAGATCCAAGACAAAGGAAGATTCTTACCGGAACCACTCCCAAGCCAACCCAACCTGCTTCACAATCAAGCACCCCAATACCACAATCAAGCCATCCAGCTCCACCATCAAGTAACCCAACTCCACAACCAATCCATCCAACTTCAAGGACACGCTCCAGAACACATCAAGGGCCAACAGCCTCAAGCTCTTCAAAGCCAACCCCTGAACAAAGACAACCACTGCCAGTGATCTTGGCACTTGCAGTCCCCCATGTTTATGAAGAGATCATTCGCCAGAGAGGAAAGAGGTTCATGCCTGACAATTTGGGTAAGGGTAAAGAGAAGATGGAATAAGTGATAGGGATTAGGTAGATTGATGTTAGAAGGTTGGAATGATGATATGAATGATGTTGATTAGTAGCTTTTGAAACTCATAACTTTTGTAACCAGCAACTGAATGTACTTAACTCTCTTATGAATGAATGAAAATTTCTGTATTTAGCTTTAAGGCCAAGCATTAATAAGCTGCAAAACAAAGTTAACTAACAAAAGATACTGAAAAACCTGCAAAACAAAGTTAGAAAAAACACAAACAAAACATGAATGAATGAAAAGCAGGACAAAAATGCAAGCAATAGCCTCCCCTTGGGCTAAGACTGCTCTTCAAGCCAGCAAACACAATTACAACAACATGAAAAACCAAACAGAACAATTACCAAAAATACCATGGAGAATAAACCATTCCCCCTCCAAAGATGTGATTATTATAGACAGGTCTGAAATCCCTTTGAATATATGAAGAAGTACCAGCAGGAATGATTCTCTGAATATCAGCAGGAACAGAGGTACCAGCAGGAACAGGTCTATCAGCAGGAATGGGACCTCTATAAAAGTTCATTCCTGCTGCTTGTGGAACATATGGTGGTATCTGTTTAACATTTTTCCACAATGGTCTGGTTTGATGTTGCCCACCTTTCATTCTTTTCTCATGATAATCACAATCTTTAATTAGATGATATTGACTACCACACACAAAACATGTCTTTTTCTTAGCAGCCTTGTTTTTACTACAATTTTTCTTAATATGGACACCATTATCACTAGTGGAACTAGGGACAAAGTTGTTTTTAAAAGAATTAATTGAGCTGTTATCTGAAAAGGCTGTTTTAGGAACAGATTTATTATTAGTTGAACTTGAGGACATATGACATTTGGGTGTGGATGTCTTTTCACTTGAGTCACATGAAACAAAGTCTTCAGACTCTGCTTCAGAGGATTTGTCACTTGTGGGACAAGAGACACAATCATTAGGTTCAGGTAAATCATTTGATTTTTTACCATAAACCATTTGTGACTTATTAGAGTCAATATCAAAGAGAGAGTGGACAGGGGTAGGCATAAAAACTCCTCTGATAGGTGGAGGAACAGCATTCATTCCACCTTCTTTCACATACTTAACAGGTTTTTGGTAGTCTGCAGGTTCAGGGTCAAAAACACTATACTCATTAGGGTCATAAAATTGATTTGGCCCTATCAGGTTACCATACCCTAAACCTCTTTTTGTTTTCGTAGACATAGAACTATCAACTAACTTGTTTAGGTTTTTAGATGAATCTTTCCATTTATTAAACCTAGCCAAGGTATTGTCTAGTTTAGTCTGCATATCCTGTTTTTCTAACACCATCTCAGCCTTTTGAGACTCAGAATGTTTAAGCTCATTAGTGGTGTTTTTCAAGTCCCTCTCTAAAACTTTTATCTTTTCCTCATAAGCTAACTGATTCTTTTGAAACCAAACTTTTTGCTTTTCTAATGTTTTTAACTGCTTTGTCATAAGCTTGAACCTTAATAAAGTATTCATTATACTTAGATTTCATTTCATCATATTCATTATTGAGTGTTGAGTACAATTCTTGACAAGCAGAATTACATCGTTGTACCTGAGATGGAAACCCCAACAGAGCATATTCTTCCATATTCTCTTTTGTATTAAAGGATTCACCTTTATCAGTCAGCTTTTCCACAGACTTATTTTGAAACAAATTCCTAATCTTCATTGCAAATATTTCAAATTTATCACCCGACAACAGCGACATTGTTAAAAGATTCAAGAAAGACAACTCAACAATGTTTCCTTCTTTATCAGAGATCCTTACCAGGCTCTGATACCACTTGTAGGATCGAGTACTTCGAGCTTGATTAAGCTTGGTATAAACAAGAACCTCTGTATACAATACAAGCGTTTATGCGGAAACTAAACAGCAAGTATTATAAAGAAGAAAACTCTAAACGAACAATGATCCTCTATGGATCAAACTATGAACTAAGAATTGTGTTCTTGAATATTAAAAACGTTAAAGGTGTTAAAGGCATGCCTAAACTCATAGACGGGTTTATCTTTTATACTAACAAGATGACCTAATCCTAACCCGTTCTACAAGTAAACGTGTGAAGAGATAAACAACAATCTCTTCTAAAAATAAATCTTAACAAACATTCTAAATATACGGATAACAAATAATACTATCCGCAGCAACAACACTATCGGTAGGAACAAGATAACACTATCGGCAGCAATGAGCTTTCAGCAGGAACCAAAGCTATCGGCAGGAACCAGCTTTACACTATCGGCAGCAACAATGAAACTCTTATTTCACAGAGATCCTAACATGTATTAAATTCATTAAGTAGTTTTGTTTTATTGTATTAGTACACTTTAATTCATCAGGATTGATGGGCTGATGTCATGTGACTACGGAATATCATGCGCACCCCTTAAAATTGCTTTCCCATTAATTAAAGTTTATATGTTGATGTCTTTGGTGACTTTTATTAGTGCATTGATAACCTCTGTGTCTAGCTGAGCATTGCTTGGGTCGCCATGCCCCTTCCTCGCCTATTTAAGAGACGCTTAATAAATAGGATAGACATAAGTAATCATTAAGGGTTTACTCGCCGATAAGATTAGAGCCAACGAGAAAGGTTTAATTATATACACTTCATATAAAACTAGCAATAAAACAAGTGACAAGCTACTTAATTATCAGGACAGGTCTTCTTATTGTCTCAAGTATCTATCTGTGTACGTGTGTGCTAATCGCTGATTCGTGCTCATTAGTTTAGTTTTCTATTTAATCATAGCCAAATCGTGCCAGTCTCTCAGGCTGAACCCCCTTGCGTTAGATTAGGTTGTACAGCTAACTTAAGATATTAAAATACTGATTAGAATAACTAGATAATACGTTCCACTCTTAGTGATCGACACTCTACTTACCATTATATTCATACTGACCGGGTACACTGCTCGTTAAGTGTGTGTGTGTTATTGATAAGTCGGCTAAATATAAATTTAAAACTTGAGTAGGCATTAATACTGCTAAACCGCAACGACACGCGCACGCATCAAGTTTTTGGCGCCGCTGCCCGGGAGTGAATTGTTATTATCTGTTAATTTGATTAGTATTTTAATTAGTTTTTTTTAAGATTCTAACCACTAACCCTGTTATATATTAGATAGATTGCATTCATTGTATAGTTTGCATATTTTCTGTTTTTGTCTGTTTTCTTTAATTTTTGTTTCTTTTTGTTTGATTTTATTTTTGTTTTTCTTTTCTGTATTTTTCTGCATTCTGCTGTCGTTGTACTGTGCTAATACAAACGATACGGCGCATCTGTTTTAACAGATACGGCGTATTGCGTTTAATTTTTATAAAATACAACGCGTTTAATAAATTCGAGTACGACGCATCTTTCCCCAAGATACGGCGTATTCTGTTTTTAATAAGAAATTTTTCTAAATCCTAACGTCATACGACGCATCTGTTTTCACAGATACGACGTATTTGCTATTTAAATTAAAAACAGTTTTTTTTTCCGAATTATTAAACAGATACGACGCATTGATTTCTATCGATACGGCGCATCTTCTAAATCAAAAATCTTGTATTTTGAAACGTAACGAAAATATGACGCATTAGCTTTTGTTAATACGACGCATTTAATAAATATAGTTGATTTTTGATATTCACTTTGATCGTTCCACTACTCTCGTGCACAAGTTGGTTTATTTTCAGGATAAATGATGGCTTAAGCATCGCTATGGAAGATTACATTCTGAACCCAACCAAGAGATGCTAGCTGGAGTGATCAACCTTCGATGAATGGAAGGCTATAATAAGATGACAAGAGTGGAGGAGAACTCAGTACTGGTAACATTGAGCATTTTAAATTCTTGAAATAGAATTCCAGGTACCCTCTACAATTATTCACATAGCCTTAAGGAGAATTCTCTACGAAACCTCTCTCAAATTATAATCTCAATTTTGTAAGCTTAAAACGATATTTGCTCCTAACCGTGGAGTAAATCATTATCCACTAAACAATAAAGATTATAATCATTAATAAAACGGATATGCTTATTGATCTTATCTTGAATTTATATATATCATATGATATACCGTTTTACCCCAATTTGATGTGTAAGGAAATGTGTTGCGGAGGCCAAGGTACGTTCCTTATTTAAATTTCGTTCACTAGCACAGTAATACGGCGGATCTTAGTTTTCTAAGCGCCGTATCTCTAACTAATTAAAACTTATTGACCAGTCAACGAATTTAGATAAGATACGGCGCATAACAATTATGCGATACGGCGCATCGTATTTACCCTATAAATATGAAAGAGATGCGCCGGATTTCAATTTCTTACCCAATTCACACACAGTTAAAAACGCACCTAATTAAACCCTTTAATCCGAAGTGCTTTTCTCGAATCAAAACCTTCTAATCCGAACTCTAGACCGAATCCTAATCGTAATATAAGGTAATTATTCTATTTAATTTTGTTCAATTTAAAAATTAGGGTTTATGCAATAATTCGATTAGGGCTTGAAAGATTTAAGGGATTTGATTAGAACTTGGACTAGATGAATTCCCCTATGTTAATTTTTGATAGACTATAGAATTAAAAACCACTTTGATTCGAATGAAAATTAGGGTTCGGGGGATTATTTTTGAACTTTGGAGGGAAAATGATGTAACAGGAAGTTTTAGATATTGATATTGGGATAAATGGAACTGTGATGTTAAATGGGAGTTTACGTCACGGGTCCGGATTCTTGGAAAACGTGCCTGACCCCCTCTATTTTATACTGATATATTGCTAGATGCGGCGCATCTAAGTTACTTGATGCGGCGTAACAACCTATTTCCAATTTAAATACTTCCATATACGCCGTATTACTTAACTTAGATACGACGCATCCCCCATACGCCGTATTCTATTGCTTGCTCCGCATCACTTTTATGCAGCATAGACACGCCGCACTGATTTATCAGATGCGCCGTATCAACCTCACTTCAGAACTGCTTTCTAACATTTAAAATTTATTTCAGATGGAACTACCGGTTGCTGAACGCAGGCACATGTGGCTCCGTTTCGAGACCATGGGACTGACAGCAGATACTGAGGCCGATTATGTGCAGAGACTTAGATCGATTTTCTTTAGGAAAATCTTTAGAGTCTCGGTTTCAGATTTTGCGAATGTTGGGTTGATTGACGGGGGGAACGTAGTTGGTGGTCTTCATGATAGGCTGGAGATGGTTGTGAGGGATGATGATGATGAGGTTGTCTTTAGGTCACATGCATGGGAGAGGTTGTTCGGGATTGACGAGCCTCTGATTAGGGAGCTCATGCTGGAGTTCTTTAGCACAGTTCATTACAGGGAGACGGATTTGGAGATTGAGGGGCAGAGAGTTGAGCTAGTTGAGGAGGAGGTTAGAGCTTTGAGAGGCGTAGTCGACGGGATGAGAGCCGACCTCACTATAGTCAGGAGGGACTTAGGTTGGCTAGTGGAGAGTGTGAGTCAGCTCCTAGAGCATCAGGGCACGAGCCATCATCTCCCAGATGGCACACACGTCAGGGGCATGATCAGATACTCTTGTCTCCCTCGCAGAGTCCGACCCAGGACCGGCCAGCACCTCCGGGACCCGCTCACCAGCAGGAGACGACCCCACAGACCCATGATCTCATGTGCTCGATTTTATAGACATTATTCCTTGATGAAGCAAAAAGTGTACCGCTTTTAGGGGGTCATTTAAGCCCTAATCCGCGATTATATGATCAAATATTGCCCTAAATCATTTCTTTTCTCATTTTAGGTACTTGGGACGTGATTTCTGGATTATGAAGCATTTTGGAGCTTTTTGGATGTTTTTATGCTCAAGAATGAAGAAAACGAAAAGACCAAGGAAAGTCAGGATTTTACGCCTGACGGCGTCAGGCTTTGGATGCTGACGCCGTCACTTGACGATGAAAGTGGTGGAATTATACACGTGACGCGCCAGAAAGTTTTACATAGGAAGTCTGACGGCGTCACGTGTTAATGGATGTAGGCCGTCAAGTGTTAAGTTAAAGAGAGACGGGCCAGAGGATTTTTGAAGGTGACGGCGTCAGGATCATAGACCTGACGACGTCAGATGATATAGAGTGACGGCGTCAAAGTATTCTTACACGAGAAGGAACCTTAGTGAAACCGCCACAAGTTAATCAAGACAATCACAACTCGCGCGCGGAGTAGCTGTCACTGTTTTGGCCATAAAATCTTCATACGAGCTCGGATTTAGGTGATTCAAGAGGCCACGGAATCGGGACGAAAAGATCTATAATTTGGTGAAAAAGGGGAGCTGACGCCGTCAGATCGGGCCGACAGAAAGTTACCTATAAATATAACCTTATAACTTCATTATTTGTAAGCCCTAAACCCTAAGTCCGATTCTAGGGTTTAGGTAGGTGTTTTTCCAGCAACTTAGAGGGTTTCAATCACTTCATAAACATCAAATATTGGTTTGTTGATTCTAACTTAATTATGTCTTTCATTATTGTGGTTGTTTGCCCTTCATTGATCATGCTTTGCTAATTCACCTTGTGTCTACTTTTGTTTGTGTGAAACTTGTATATAATTAATTAGATCTTATTGATTCCTTGTTGATGTATGTGTCTATCGTCATCAATAAAGGTGTGACACTTCAATAGATCTAATTGGTTTAGCTTATAATTCTTGTTTCCTATTGTCTCTTGTTTGATTGGGTGATATCGATGTTAGGCTTAAGAAAACTGGCTAACCTCCTATACGATAACTTGCTTGAACGTCTTAAGAAACATGAACCAATGCGTATTAGGTTTATTTGGTTGTATTTAATGCATGAGCGAATTATAGTGATCCCATGTTAGGAGCTTCTTAGCCGGCTCGACATAGGAGTGAAGTAGGAGCTTATAGAGTTGGGGAAGTACGTACGCCACCCCACGAATGGTATTAAGGAATACAACCCGTCAATTAAAACAAGGTGTGACAATTCAATAGGTAGAATTGGATAGCTAGCAAGGAGTAATACATCATAGGTAGATACGCTTCACTTCCCTTGTCGAACCCTAGTTTACTTTCCTGCACATTAGTTCAATTAGTAGCTTTTGGGTTAGTTGATTAGCAACTAATTCCGCCCCTTCTTCCAAAACCCGAGATTTTTACTTGCTTTCCATAAAATATAAAAATACAAAAAGAATCACCCCTCACCTTTAGACCTAGTTAGATTAATTTCAATCCTAACGAACACTATTCTTTGAGTTGAACGATCACTCCCCGGTACTTGCCACTTCACTATACTACAACGGTCAGGTACACTGCCTGGTGGGGATTGCAAACTTCTCAAGATCCCTTGAGAGGTAAAACCTGTTGTAAGGTCGCAAAACCACGCATCAAGTTTTTGGCGCCGCTGCCGGGGAATAGTTATTGTTTAGGTTGAATTTTTATTTTTATAGGTCTACTCACTAGATTCCTTTCTAGTGTGATTTTCATTTTATTTTTCTAGGTTTTCTTTAGTCTATCTTTTTTCTTCGTTTCTTTGTTCGTAACCATTACCATCCGACATCATGGAAGGTGGTAATATCCTCAATCCCAACAACCCACCACCACAACAATACCAACCTCCTAGAGCCCGTACCTTAGGAGACTACTCTCGTCCTAGCCACCATGGCTATCGAAACACCATTGAGCTCACTCAAGGAGCCAATGTCACTCCCTTGCGATCCGACACCATCCGGTTGGTGCAAAGCGGATGCGCATTCCATGGACTTCATTCTGAAGATCCTAATCAACATCTCAAGGACTTTCTCAAAATCGTTGATTCCATAGACCTTGATGTTGCCACTCGAGAGACGACCAGACTGCGTCTCTTTCAATTCTCTTTGCGAGACCAAGCTAGTCAATGGCTAGAGCGTATACCCGCAGGATCCATCACCTCTTGGGATGATCTCACCACTCGTTTCCTTGCTCAGTTTTTCCCACCAGGAAGAACTACCAAGCTAAGGAATGATATCTTGATGTTCCAACAACGTCAAGGCGAAACCCTCTACGAGGCATGGACTCGATTCAAGGACTTACTCCAAAAAGTCCCTCACCATGGCATAGAACTTTGGCTCCAAGTCCAAATCTTCTATGACCATATCAATCTCTCCACGAGGCAAACCATTGACCAATCGGCCAGTGGTAAGCTACGTGATCTAAGTGCGGAACAATCATGGGCTCTCCTAGAAGATCTTGCTCTTTATGACAACGAAAGTTGGAGTGATCCCCGTGATTTGAATAAAACGGTCAAGGCAATATCTTTGCCTTCGAACAATTCAAGCACTTCCGACCGTAGGATCATAGAACTTGAACACCAAGTCAAGTTTCTTATGAAATCCTACGAGGCTCCTAAACCTTCAAGCCAAGTGAACAAAATCACTTCTTCATGTGAATTATGTAGTGGTCCCCACGACACTCGTGATTGCATGGAACTCCCCGAACAAGCTTTTACGGACTACGCATCCTCACGTACCGACGGAGCGGGAGACAAGTGGTACACTTTCAAACCCGAGCCAAACCCCTACGGTGATTCATACAACCCCTCATGGAAAAATCACCCAAACCTTAGGTGGAAACAAAACCAAAACGCACAACAAACCAATTCCTCCAACCCACCTAATCGTTTCCAATCAAGCGGTTCCAACTCGAACCGTACTTTCAACAACAATCCTTCCGGCAATGGTAGTACCAATAACTTTGAAGGATTGATGTCCCAATTTATGGCATCTCAAGAAGCTCGTTTGGCCAAGTTTGAAGCCGATTTCAAACAAAAACAAAGCGAGATGACCAATAAGATTGACACTTTGTTGAAAGCCCTCAATGACCGAGAAATGGGAGCACTCCCTAGCGACACAGTCAAGAACCTGAAACTAAACGTCAATGCCATCTCATCGGTTTCGTCTCCTAGTTCTTGTCCACAATATTATTCGGTCAATTCCATGAGCTCGTGTTTCAAACAAACCCAAGTTGTTCAAAATGACCAAGAAGTTATGACATCCAAATTGGTCAACAACATAGTTGAAACACCTCCCACTCAAAACCTTGACAATGAATTCAAGGAGCTCCACCTTGAAAGTCCGGTTGTTGATGTGTTGAATGAGAAGAAGCTCAAGTTAGGCGAAAAGGGGACCGCCTTCGTTCAAAACAAGCTACCTAAGAAGTTAGATGATCCGGGCTTATTTGTTCTACCTTGCAAGATCGGTAATTCGGAGGCTTATGACACATTAGCCGATCTTGGATCAAGCCTTAACCTACTTCCGTTACCTCTCTACACCTCTTTAAAACTAGGAAAACTTGAAGAAACCGAGGTGATAATAGGTTTAGCGGATGGGAGTGTTGCTTACCCGGTTGGAGTAGTCAAGGACGTGTTAGTACACATAGGAAAACTAACCATTTTAGCCGATTTCCACGTCCTTGATATGGTTAGCGACCCTACATGCCCCTTGTTGATAGGTAGAGGATTTTTGGTGACCGCTAGTGCTATGATTGATTGTAAGGAATCCAAGATAGCGGTAGGAGAAGGAGATACTTGGTCAGTCTATGATGTGAAGAAACACGCCTATGATACTAATGAGGAACCGACACCCCATTGGTTAGAATCAAATAGGAGACCATCTAGATATGGACCTTGGATCGATAGAGACTTCATAGGACCCCAACGCCCATTTTACCTAGAAGAGGACTTTTTGAACCGAACACATACGGTAGAGCAACTCTTGGCTAGGGACACCGAATTGGATCCATTTGAAGACCCTCTAGTTTTTAGGAAGATGATTGATTTCCTAGGAGTTTTGCCAATTAACCTAGGAATGAATAAGTGGACTTGTGAGGAAGATGATCATAAGTGGGATTGCGACAAACCACCCAAAGATGGAGATGGGTCATGGCATATTAAGATGACATTGTATGACCCGGATGGAGAGAAGTTTGAAAGGATATATTGTATTAAGCAGACCAATAGGAAACTTCAATCCAAGCTTAACCCTAAAGACGTCCTCGATGACGAACTCACTTACATTGGGTAGAGTGACTTTGAGTCTAGCTACAAGACTCGTTAATAAAGAAAAGCGCTTCTTGGGAGGCAACCCAAGCTTTATTTGTTTTGTGTGTTTAATTATTTGTTTGTTTGTTTTATTTGTTTCCGTATGTGTGTTTAATTTTTATTACTATTGATTCATGTTCAAAACTAATTTGTGAAAATGCTTTATCTTGTTTTTAACTTCGTCTTAACTACATATAAAGGTATTTTGCAAAAGTTAAGTGTAAGGGAAATCTAAATCGGTTTATTAGAACAAATGAACATGAATCGTAATAATATTAAATTAACATACATATTAGTGTTTGTTTGAGTCAAATGCTTGTATCGAGTCATAATGATGTTTTGCAGGAATTCCAGGAAGTAAGGTATTGGTTTTTCCAAAATTTTTCCGGAAACTTAACATGAGAATTCTGTCAGATCATTTCTGACGGCGTCAGGTTTTAATTTTCCGAAAATTTTGAAAGTTTTGTTTTCATAAAAAGTTTTTATTAAATCTCTAACTTATAATCTCCAGGAATCTGCAAAATTATCATTCCACAAGCATTATATCCTTATATATAGAATTTATCCTGCCGATGTTATGCAGGTTTTCGTGTTTGTTTTCTCAGGTTTAACAGGTTATTTTGGACAAGGAAATGTTTGTTGGATCAAGCTTTTGGCGATGCATTAGTCGTAAAGCTTCTACATTCTCTTGGAAAAAGATCTAACCGTGTTGCCACATTATCCACCGAGCGAATCAGGGGAGTATTTGATTTCATTCTTTTACCTTATTACTTTTACATCTTGTTATTTGAACATTGGGGACAATGTTCATCTTAAGTGTAAGGGGGGGGGTAAAGTACGATTAGAGAATGCTATTGCGCTTGATTTTTGTTTGTTTAATGGTAGATGTGTAATAAAACTGAGAGAAATACCTGTTAGGGTAATTTTAGTGCCAAATTTAAATTTTTTTACAACATATAGGAGTGAAACTTTGATCTTAATGAGCATCTCACGGATAGGAGTTATATGACTAGCACAAAAACCGTACCACTAAAAAAAATTTTCCACCCCCAAATATGTGAGGTTCGCCCCTAGAATTGGTAGGAAAAGCATTTATGCTATGATGTGAGTACCGGTAGCACTTAGATTCTAGAACTTGCGTTAGGACCATTCCAAGGCCACAAGTGAGACTACATTCGTGTAGTTAGATTTACTACATGATAAGAGGCATTAGGATTAACCCATTGTTTTACACCTGTGTTTTTGTTATAATTACTTTGGCTACATTGGTCAAGTAATTCTCCCACACCCTTTGCGTTGTACTCATTTTTAGTACACGATACCCCTAGTACACCCCTCAGAGCTTATCTTTTCGTTTCGACCTTTAAGCATTCTACTTAAAGGAAGAATTTGTTACACCCCACTTAAATGTACACCCAAATCGCCTTAGCCTACCTTGTATGCACTCATTTTTAGTGCATTATTGTGACAACATTTGTTTAAACCCTTAGTTAATTATCTAATTGATTACATGGTTGCTAAGTCGAGTCATATCCTTGTACATATTGTTTTGGGACAATTGGGACTTATGGGTAAAGTACTAGTGTAATGGAGTAATGGGGAAGAACATCATTTATCACCCCCATATGTACGTTAATATTTTAAAGTACGCCAAATGTTTCGATTATCTTGATTCGAGTCATTAGAATAATTTTATGTAAAGGTTCAAGTGTAGGGATGGTACAAAGAATCCCTAGTGATGTATTGTTTTGGATGGTAGGGCAAGAGTGTATGCAAAAAAAAAAAAAAAAAAAAAAAAAAAAAAAAAAAAAAGTGAAGAAAAAGCATACGGACAACCATCCGCCTCTATCTTTTATTTATGTTTTGTTTTGTTCTATGTTTATTAGTTCGTGATTAGTTTAAGTTGAGTCGAGTCTTGGCTTAGCAACGCCTCATTCTACATGTAATTGACCAAGATGATTGACTTGCCACCAGTAAAAATATCCGTATCCAACAAACCGTGTTTTCCTTATCCCTACACCTAACGTTATAACCGTTTGTAAAGACCTCTTTGATAGTTTATCCTAGGTGCTTACGCCAAAAGTGGTAGAGGCGTGATCCTTTCCCAAGCCTATGGTAATCTATTTTCTATGACAGGTAGTGAGCGATATTCTTCCATTTCCATTTATGATATATAAATTTACAACACCCGAGGGATGAGAGTATCCGAACACTTATTGTGAGGTGCTAGTGTATAATTTCCATGCTTATTTTGACCAAGGTGGAATGATCATTTGTTGTAATTACTTTTATATTAATGTTAAATGACCCCTAACTTGTATTTCAATTGGTGGAAAAGCTCATTTGCTTGAGGACAAGCAAATCCCAAGTGTAGGGATATTTGATGAAGCGAAAAGTGTACCGCTTTTAGGGGGTCATTTAAGCCCTAATCCGCGATTATATGATCAAATATTGCCCTAAATCGTTTCTTTTCTCATTTTAGGTACTTGGGACGTGATTTCTGGATTATGAAGCATTTTGGAGCTTTTTGGATGTTTTTATGCTCAAGAATGAAGAAAACGAAAAGACCAAGGAAAGTCAGGATTTTACGCCTGACGGCGTCAGGCTTTGGATGCTGACGCCATCACTTGAAGATGAAAGTGGTGGAATTATACACGTGACGCGCCAGAAAGTTTTACATAGGAAGTCTGACGGCGTCACGTGTTAATGGATGTAGGCCGTCAAGTGTTAAGTTAAAGAGAGACGGGCCAGAGGATTTTTGAAGGTGACGGCGTCAGGATCATAGACCTGACGACGTCAGATGATATAGAGTGACGGCGTCAAAGTATTCTTACACGAGAAGGAACCTTAGTGAAACCGCCACAAGTTAATCAAGACAATCACAACTCGCGCGCGGAGTAGCTGTCACTGTTTTGGCCATAAAATCTTCATACGAACTCGGATTTAGGTGATTCAAGAGGCCACGGAATCGGGACGAAAAGATCTACAATTTGGTGAAAAAGGGGAGCTGACGCCGTCAGATCGGGCCGACAGAAAGTTACCTATAAATATAACCTTATAACTTCATTATTTGTAAGCCCTAAACCCTAAGTCCGATTCTAGGGTTTAGGTAGGTGTTTTTCCAGCAACTTAGAGGGTTTCAATCACTTCATAAACATCAAATATTGGTTTGTTGATTCTAACTTAATTATGTCTTTCATTATTATGGTTGTTTGCCCTTCATTGATCATGCTTTGCTAATTCACCTTGTGTCTACTTATGATTGTGTGAAACTTGTATATAATTAATTAGATCTTATTGATTCCTTGTTGATGTATGTGTCTATCTTCATCAATAAAGGTGTGACACTTCAATAGATCTAATTGGTTTAGCTTATAATTCTTGTTTCCTATTGTCTCTTGTTTGATTGGGTGATATCGATGTTAGGCTTAAGAAAACTGGCTAACCTCCTATACGGTAACTTGCTTGAACGTCTTAAGAAACATGAACCAATGCGTACTAGGTTTATTTGGTTGTATTTAATGCATGAGCGAATTCTAGTGATCCCATGTTAGGAGCTTCTTAGCCGGCTCGACATAGGAGTGAAGTAGGAGCTTATAGAGTTGGGCAAGTACGTACGCCACCCCACGAATGGTATTAAGGAATACAACCCGTCAATTAAAACAAGGTGTGACAATTCAATAGGTAGAATTGGATAGCTAGCAAGGAGTAATACATCATAGGTAGATACGCTTCACTTCCCTTGTAGAACCCTAGTTTACTTTCCTGCACATTAGTTCAATTAGTAGCTTTTGGGTTAGTTGATTAGCAACTAATTCCGCCCCTTCTTCCAAAACCCGAGATTTTTACTTGCTTTCCATAAAATATAAAAATACAAAAAGAATCATCCCTCACCTTTAGACCTAGTTAGATTAATTTCAATCCTAACGAACACTATTCTTTGAGTTGAACGATCAATCCCTGGTACTTGCCACTTCACTATACTACAACGGTCAGGTACACTGCCTGGTGGGATTGCAAACTTCTCAAGATCCCTTGAGAGGTAAAACCTGTTGTAAGGTCGCAAAACCACGCATCATTCCTCATACATTATATTTATCATTTTTGGGATTGAATTGAATTATATTATCATGTATTTATCTAATGTTCCAGTTTATGTTTCTTGTTATATTTGATGAAGACTGGCATTAAGTTCAGCACGAGTGAACGAGAGAACCCGAGAGGTAAACCGGGTAACGAGCCCATTTTACAACAGACTATTAACAATCTGTTTGGTAAATACATGCGCCGCATCTAGTAAAACAGATGCGACGCATCCTATCCTTTATTTTATTTTATTTCGTATTTATTCCAGGCTCGATACGGCATATCTTCTTCTATAAGATACGGCGTATCGACTGACCTGATGATTTACAGTTTAATTTTTTAGGTTTTATTTTTACTAACTACTAATGTATTATGCAAGTTTGAACCTTCTTAACTCAGGTGTGTTAAAGTCTAAATGGTATTATAGATTCATGCATTTCTGTGGATACATCATGTATGAAGCTTAAAAGTTCTAATCCACAAGAAAGTTGATTTTTGCTCTTATACGAATAATGGAGGATCATACCGAGCAAATCTCAGGGGAGTTTTTCTGTTCTAATTCTTTTTATTTTCCAGTTTTTAACCTTTGACACAAACAACGAGGACGTTGTTTAACTTAATTGGGGGGATTGGAGAATTAGAACACTTACTTGTCCTAAACTTTTTCAAAATATGCTTAAAATGCGCTTAATATATCAAAATTAAAAAATTTTAGCATGTTTTTGTTTAAAGTCTAAATTACATAGCTGCACACATAACATTATTTCCAAAAATTGTGAACTTATCAAAATTCACAAATCTATGAGTGTGCTGGTGACTTGTAAACTTTAGAACTTGGCTTGTATACTATTCGAGACCACCATAATAAGTATTATCTATATAATTGGAATGACTTGTCTAACTTGGTAAATTTCTAGGATTACACCCAAATAGCCTTTATATGTTATGTGATATTAACTAACTACACTGGTTAGTTAACCCCCGTATAAACCTTTTGTTACTCTCACTTTTAGAGTAAGATACCCCTAGAAAAACCCTCAGAGCCATTCCTTTCGTTTCTTACACCTTTGTTATAATGTTTCGTTACACCCTTACACCTTAGCCTACCCTGTAGATTAAAATCCGTGGTTAATTGCTTTAGGCAAAGTGTGTTTCCTTATATTACCTGTGTTCGCGTGCATAATTCATTATCTTTGGTTAAGTCGGGAAATTGCACAATGCAATTGGTATGAAAGTAAATATTGTATATCTTTTAGTTTATTTTTCGTGTGTTTGCTACTTTCGCTATTACAGTTATTTCTGAAAGTATGAAGAGTATGAAAAAAATTATCCGAAAAAATAGAGATAGAAAAGTTGTGAAATTTTACACATATGTTGATGTCAAAAAAAAAAAAAAAAAAAAAAAAAAAAAAAAAAAAAAAAAATCGAAAAAATTGAAAAGAAAAAGAAAAAGAAAAAGTTGAAAGTTTGTTTTAACCAACTTATGTAAAGTTTTGTATTAAGTGGGAGATATCATCACTATTTGTTGTATATTATATGTATGGATTGAATGGGAGTTGGCCGTTATAGGAACGCCAACTAAGGTTATTCTTTGATTGAGATCTTGTTGAGTATAATTCGTGTCTACCTAAAGCGTGTGTTTCAAGTGTTAAAGCGTGAGTTATTCAATGTTTTGAGTCTTATTCATGGGATGGTTGGGAAAGTAATTTACCACACTTAGGATTTTAATTTATCTGTTTTGTTTATTTTTCATTTTACACCAGTTTGTATCCCAAATATTATCCATACCCTATATCATTCTTCATCCAAACCTTTGATTTATTGAGATTAGGGATTTGAGCAATCTTAAGTATCGTAGTCGTGGATTCGGCTATGTATTTATGATTTTGTCGCCCTTTTTGATATAATATTATTGGTGAAGATTACTTGGTCCTATCTTTAGCCTATTCAAGTTAAGGATTTGAGCAATTGCAAGTATCGTGGTCGTGGATTCGATCATGTATTTGTGATTTTGTCGCCTTTTCTGGAATATGAGATCGATAGAGATTAAAAAGGATGATCAACCCTTAACCAACAAACCCTTTTTACCGCTTTAGACTTGTTATTCCTTAGCTTTAGTAGGGGAGATGCGTATACTTGCCAAGCTTATGATAGAATATTCGTCACGACTGGACAGTTAAACGATTAGATTTGCTTTTATCGAAATATTTTATTTTATTTCTAATTCGTTAAGTGTTTGGTTGTGCAATTATGACAAAACGAATACATACTTAAATATAAAAATAAATCCTAATATCTTTTAGGATACATTTTCATAAGATTTATTCAAAGGTTTACTTGGGGACAAGTAAAGTTCAAGTGGGGGGATATTTGATTAACTCAAATAAGTACATTTTATTATCATCATTTATCCTATTTATTTGACTTGTTTTATTATATTATCTATGAGAATCGATACATTAACGTTACTTTAGTAATTCTCAGGTAAAAACAAGCATTACGTGAAACTTGGCGATTTTGGACTAATTATGGAGCAAAACAAGCAAGATGTTAAGAGTCTACTGAAATGTACAAGATCAAGATCATTCTGCTCCAGATACGCCGCAACCTACTTCTTACATACGGTGTATCACTATCAAGATTTCACAAGTTACAATCCAAGACAGCAAAGGACATGCGCCGCATAGAGAAATGGAGTTACGCCGTATCTTAAGGCGGTGTACGAGTATTCCTGAATATATTAATCTTGGAACCCACGCGAAGTTAAGTCAATGCGCCGCATCTACTTATCCTATGCACCGCATCTAACCCTCAGACAGAAACTATAAATACCCCAAAGTCAGACGAATTTCAAAGGTTGGACAGTGCAAGATACCATACGTACGAGTACCAAACCAGAGACGAATTCAGACGTATTAGCAGCACAAGACACACCCTGAATGAAGATACAAGAGCTGTAAGAAGGTCCTGCATGTATTAAATTCATTAAGTAGTTTTGTTTTATTGTATTAGTACACTTTAATTCATCAGGATTGATGGGCTGATGTCATGTGACTACGGAATATCATGCGCACCCCTTAAAATTGCTTTCCCATTAATTAAAGTTTATATGTTGATGTCTTTGGTGACTTTTATTAGTGCATTGATAACCTCTGTGTCTAGCTGAGCATTGCTTGGGTCGCCATGCCCCTTCCTCGCCTATTTAAGAGACGCTTAATAAATAGGATAGACGTAAGTAATCATTAAGGGTTTACTCACCGATAAGATTAGAGCCAACAAGAAAGGTTTAATTATATACACTTCATATAAAACTAGCAATAAAACAAGTGACAAGCTACTTAATTATCAGGACAGGTCTTCTTATTGTCTCAAGTATCTATCTGTGTACGTGTGTGCTAATCGCTGATTCGTGCTCATTAGTTTAGTTTTCTATTTAATCATAGCCAAACCATGCCAGTCTCTCAGGCTGAACCCCCTTGCGTTAGATTAGGTTGTACAGCTAACTTAAGATATTAAAATACTGATTAGAATAACTAGATAATACGTTCCACTCTTAGTGATCGACACTCTACTTACCATTATATTCATACTGATCGGGTACACTGCTCGTTAAGTGTGTGTGTTATTGATAAGTCGGCTAAATATAAATTTAAAACTTGAGTAGGCATTAATACTGCTAAACCGCAACGACACGCGCACGCATCAATCGACCAGGTAGAGCACCAGGAGATGCCTAGACTAGACTTGTATCATGTTAGCTTTTACTATTATTATCCTAGTCACGGGGTGTGTGGCATAGTTTAAAGAACTTGTATGTCTTTTGGTTGTTGTACAAACAAAATGTATCAAGTGTGACTCTACTATGTAGGAATGGTTGTGCTATCTATGATATCGGTCCATGTAGGCCAAAATTTTCATGTATTATATTCATATGCGTTGTGATTATATTTATGATATTTCGTGGTTGTTTCTCATTGTGATTTCATTGTATTTATACATGTTGTGATTGTATGTATTGTGTATGATGATCATTTCAGTTTGTGAGTTCTCATTATTGTTATCTTTTGTGATTATGAAGCATCATGCCGCCAAAGAAAACTACTCAAGCGATGACACCAGCTGATATTAGAAAACTTGTTACCGACAATATAGAGGCAGCACTAGTAGCTGAAAGAGAGGTCGTAGCTGCACGGGCTGCTGAAGCCGCTGCTGAGGCCGCTTCTCGGGCAGAAACAGCAGAAGCTGTAGGGCTAGCTGCTAATGGTACTAATGTTCGTAAATGTACATACAAGGACTTTAAGAGTGGCGATCCCACAAAATTCAAAGGCACTGAAGGAGCCACTGCTATGATCCGTTGGTTTGAGAAAACGGAATCTGTATTTCTTCTATGCAACTGTCCAGATGAAAACAAGGTAAAGTTTGCTACCAGTACACTCGTTGATGAAGCTATGTCATGGTGGAATTCTTATGCACAGCCTATTGGTATGGAAAATGCTTACAAGCTCACGTGGAAAGAATTCAAGAAGCTACTGAGTAAGAAGTTCTGTCCACGCACCGAAGTGAAGAAGTTGGAAACAGAGTTTTATGAGTTGGTGACCACAGGTAATGAGGTCGAAGCGTACATCAGGATATTTCAAGAGTTGGTCGCGCTATGTCCAACTATGGTTCCAGATAACAAGAAGTTCTTGGAAAACTTCATTGGTGGGCTACCACACAGTATCCGTGGGGATGTAATTTCTTTTGACCCACAAATACTGGACAAAGCAATCAGAATATCTCAGAAGCTTATGGCTCTGGTAGTGAAGAAGGGAACTACAGTCAACAACAACAATGACCGCAACAACAACAATAACAACTCCAACAACTACCGAAACAACAACAACTATAACAACAACTGAAACAATGCCAACTATAATAACAACCACAACAACAAGAGAAGGTGGGACAACAATCAGAGTGGCAATGTTACTCAACAACCACCAAAGAGGCAAGAAGTTGCAAAGGCTTATGCTGCAGGCTCAATAGAAAAGAGAGGTTACTATGGTACCTTACCCAAATGCAACAAGTGTCAAAGTCATCATAACCCTGGAAATTGTTCTAATCCTTGTGGGAACTGTAAGAAGGTTGGTGATTCGACCAGGGATTGCAAGATTCCAATTGTGGCTGATAATCAGAGACCCCCATTGACATGTTTTGGCTGTGGAGAGAAAGCACACTTCAAGAGTGACTGTCCAAAAAAGAAGAATCAAGGAAACAGGAACCAAAGTGGAACTGCTAGAGGAAGAGTTTATGATATAGGAGGAGAAGATGTCAAGGAGGACCCGAATGTAGTTACGGGCACGTTCCTCATCAATAATCGTTATGCATCCATTTATTTGATTCAGGAGCCGATAGAAGTTTTGTTTCCGCTATATTTGCACCTTTACTCAACATTGAACCAACCACACTAGACAATCCTTACCACATCGAACTAGTTAACGGTAGTTTAGTTGGCACCAACACCATTGTCCATGGTTGCACTCTCAATTTCCTAAATCATCCATTCAATATAGACCTCATGCCCGTAGAACTTGGAAGTTTCGACGTCATCATCGGTATGGATTGGTTATCCAGACATCATGCAAGAATCATTTGTGACGAAAAAGTTGTTCATCTTCCTTACGACGGCGAAACCTTGATCGTTCATGGTGAACAAAGTGGAACTAGACTCAGTATCATATCATGCGTCAAAACTGAGAAATACATAAAGAAGGGTTGCTATGATTTCTTGGCACATGTAACAGAAAAGAAGTCGGATGAGAAACGATTTAAAGATGTACCAATTGTCCGAGATTTTTCGGAAGCCTTTCCCGAAGACTTACCTGGACTTCCACCTACTCGCCAAGTAGAATTTCAGATTGACTTGGTGCTAGGAGCTGCACCGGTCGCGCGAGCACCTTATCGACTAGCACCATCAGAAATGCAAGAGTTGTCTAACCAGTTGCAAGAACTCTTAGACAAAGGATTCATTAGGCCGAGTTCCTCGCCTTGGGGATCACCGGTCTTGTTTGTGAAAAAGAAGGATGGATCTTTCAGGATGTATATAGACTATCAAGAGCTGAACAAGCTAACGGTGAAGAATCGTTACCCACTTCCCAGAATAGATGATTTGTTCGACCAATTGCAAGACTCTAGTTTTTACTCAAAGATCGACCTGAGATCAGGTTACCATCAACTCAGAGTTCGGGAGGAAGATATCCCGAAGACAGCATTTAGGACTCGTTATGGTCATTATGAGTTTCAGGTAATCTCGTTCGGATTAACCAATGCACCTGCGGTATTCATGGATCTCATGAACAGGGTGTGCAAGCCATATCTGGATAAGTTTGTCATTGTATTCATCGACGACATCTTGATTTACTCGAAGAGCGAAGAAGAGCACAGAGAACACCTCAAAACGATCTTAGGGCTACTCAAGAAAGAGAAATTGTATGCTAAATTTTCGAAGTGTGATTTTTGGATCCGGAGAGTACAATTTCTTGGTCATGTCATTGATAGCCAAGGATTACAGGTTGACCCTACAAAGATCGAGGCTTTTAAAGATTGGGCGGCACCCAAGACTCCGACAGAGATTCGTCAATTCTTAGGACTTGCCGGATATTATAGAAGGTTCATTGAAGGGTTTTCTAAGATAGCTAAACCTTTGACCAAGTTGACACAGAAGAATCAGAAGTACGAGTGGGGAAAGAAACAAGAGTCCGCTTTTCAATTATTGAAGCAGAAGCTTTGTAGTGCACTGATTTTGGCACTACCAGAAGGGATTGAGAACTTCGTGGTATATTGTGATGCTTCGCATAAAGGACTTGGAGTCGTGTTAATGCAGAACGAGAAGGTGATAGCTTATGCATCTCGACAACTCAAGACGCATGAGAAGAATTACACCACTCACGACTTAGAGTTGAGCGCCGTGGTTTTCGCACTCAAGATTTGGAGGCACTACGTTTATGGTACTAAGTGTGTAGTATTTACCGACCACAAGAGTTTACAGCATATACTTGATCAGAAGGAACTTAACATGAGACAGCGTCGTTGGTTGGAACTGCTTAGTGATTACGATTGTGAGATTAGATATCACTCGGGAAAAGCCAATGTTGTGGCAGATGCCCTTAGCCGAAAAGAAAGACTCAAGCCTTAGAGAGTTAGATCATTAGGAATGACGATCAATTCACCTTTACCCTCAAGAATCCTCGAGGCTCAAAGAGAGGCACTCAAGGAAGAAAATCGACCAAATGAGAAACTTAATCGGATGCTAGAAAATGCAAATGGCTTTGTAAAGAGAGGAGACGGAGTATTATACTTCAAGGATAGAAGCTGGATACCTCTCCATGGTGGGATATGAGAGTTGATTATGCATGAGTCGCGCAAGTCAAAGTATTCTGTTTACCCAGGTTCTGATAAGATGTATGAGGATGTATCAGGATTGCTAGATGTATCGGAGGATTCAAGGCTTATGGTTGGCCGGAATATGGAAAGATAAAAAAGCTACATCTTGGTTGCAATATGCCATTACTTGCG
>CP139505.1:1509232-1578377 GCA_021014915.2 Artemisia tridentata subsp. tridentata | reverse complement strand
AGGGAAGATGCTGCTCCTATGTCCATTCCTATCCATGAGGAGTCAAACCAAGGTATGAATCAACCACCATCTCCTAATGATTTTTCTTCCACAACTGTGTCTCAGCAATTTGAAGAAGAAGAGGCAGAGATGGATAATTATGCCTTGACAAGGGAGTTAAGGAGGCTGAAAAAGGAAAGTGAGGCTCAAGCTGCTCAGATAGTCAAATTAAAGACTAAGTTTCAAAGATTGAAGAAGTTTGTTTGGCCACTAGTTCAACACCACCGATTATGGGTAAAGTCTCAGAAGAGGAGTAGTCAGAAACCTAAGAAGGCTTCTCAGTCAAAGAAGAAAAAGTCAAAGAAGCAGTCTTCATTCCAATTGGGGAGGAGTTTAGAGAATTTGAATGAAGATGCTGGATTTAATCAAGATGCTGGATTTATTGATGATTCTCAGATGACACCACCTGAAAATATTCCTCAAGAAACTGCTGAGAGGAAGAGTGATGAAACAGAGCAAATCAATATTGAAGAAGCTGCTGTTGAAGTAAGAAGTGGTGATACTGAAGAAATAAATTTGGAAGGAGCTGATGTTGAAAGTACTGCTCTTCAAGGTACTGTGAGGCAATTTATAATTACTCCAAGAACTTTGGATTTTGAGGAAGATGTTGGTCCTTCAAGTCAAGTTCAAGAGGAAGTTGGCCCTTCCAAACCAGCTCAGGAAGAAGATGTTATAGCTCATACTAACAGTGATGATGAAACAATTGCTGACATTATGATTAATATGTCAAGTCAAAGAGGCATCAGTATTCATGAAGTTGAACAACCTCATACTTCTTCTCAACCTACTCAGGAGTTAGATCCAAAAGATAAAGGTAAAGGGATCATGGTAGAAAAGAAGAAGAAGAAACTGACATTGGCACAGTTAAGAGAAATTCAGATTGCAAAAGGTGAGGAAGCAGCTAGACTATTGCAAGCTAAGTTAGATGCTGAAGAATCTAGGAAGCTTATTGTTCAATCACAAAGGCTAATTAGTAAAGCTAGAGAAAGGAATGATATGATGGCTTATCTGAAAGGTCAAGGATATACAGGTTTGATGAAATTGACATATACAGAGATGAAGGATCTGTATGATGCTGTTAGGGAAGCTATAGAAAAGGATCTTGCAAGCATTATTTCGTTTGAAGATAACAAGCTTGAAGATAGAAGAAAGGAAAGAGCTGTTACAAGGAGCTCAAAGAGGAAAAGAACAACATCTGATGAACAGCCATCAAAGAAGTTCAAGGATACATTTGAATTAAGAACAGACACAGTTAATGAGCTAAGGAATTACCTCAGAGTTGTTGACTTTGAACATCCAAAATTGAAAGAAGATGCTGATAAGAAGTCCAAGATATCTACTTTTTCAGTTGTAGAATCACAAGAAGGAGATTATCTGATCTTTCATAGACAAGATGGAAATTTTAGAGTATTCAATTCATTATGGGATATACTACATCTGATTGACAGAGATGATATGCTTCAGTTATATCTACAAGTGCAAACTTACTTTGAGCATATTCCACCACAAGGAGTAGGTTTGATATTGCTTGGAGATCTCACAACCATCTGGGAAACAGAGGAAACAAAGGATAGTACTTTGTGGGAAAATCAAGATAACTGGGAGATTAACAGATGGAGATTCTTTGAATCAGTAGGAATACACGTTTTGGAGTTAGAGGATGGCACTATGATTCATATGCTAGCAGAACAGAGATATCCACTCATAAGAGATCTGATGATCAGGATGCTAGAGCATGGCATGGAAGTGGAACAAGAGAATGAAGTAGCATTGTTGGTCATAAAATTGTTCATCAAGTGGACAACTGAATCTGAAGATTAATGCATAACTACTGGTATGGTTTAATTATTATATAAATCTTTTGAAAAATAAGTACTTTCTTCAAAGTACTGCTAGTCAAACAGTACTTTCTCAAAGTACTGCTTACAGCATGAAACCAGTAAAGTCTTTTGATAAAATCAGTAATTTTTGATAAGTGCAAAAACATTTTGAAGCACAAAGATTAAACAGCAACAAATGGTTTTGAAAAGCAACAACATGGTGTTAGTACTTGTGCTACACAAAAAATGGTAATCAACTCACCATGTTTAATAAACAAGAAAGAGTTTGACTCATCATGAGGGTACGGCTCTGATGTGATTATCAAATCCGTTTTTAGTTGACAATTTACTAAAAATTGTATGGTTTTCAACTCACCATATCTATGTTAGTGAAGAGTTGGCTAGCCCACAAGATAATGGCTTTGTGGTAAAGGCTGTGGAAAACCATTGTATGGTAATTAGTTCACCATGGTAGTGATTGTACTAAAAGAACTAGCTAGTCCAAAAGCAAACGGCTATTTGGTAAAGACTAATCAAATCCGTTGATAGCTGATGATTTGCTAAAAATCATATGGTTATCAATGTACCATGGTTTCTTAAACCTAAACATTGGCTACTCCAGAGTTAATGGCTTTGGTAAAGAGACATCAAAATCCATTAAGTTTTCAATGATTCACCTCTCACAGGAGTTAACACACCTGGAAGTGATGAGAATAGTATGAAACTTTTAAGATCTGATGTACCTATTGCCAATATGATGTTGAGTTGCTGAAAAGATAAGTTGCTGAAAAGAATTGTTGCTGATGAAGATTGAAGATACTGATTGCATTGATGATAACAAAACAACAACGAGACAGATTTCAAAGATACAACATTTCCTTGAAGATAAAGTGTTGAAGTTAAAGAAATACAAAGGAACTTGAAATCAAGCAAGTAGAATTCAAGTTAGGGGAGGATTGTTGGGCTATAAAGTTAAAGTACTGCTGGAATATCAAAGTACTGCTGGAAGTCAAAGTACTGCTAAATAAGTCAAAGTACTGCTGCTCGTTGAAGGACTGTTATGCAAATATGTTTAAGGACTAATGTGTTATTCTAGAATGTTCGTATTAGATTAGAGTTATAATTAGAATTACTTGTCGTTCAAGTATTGTAAACCGACTAGGGTTTTCCTTGTGCCTATAAAAGGATCCCTAGGTTGGCATTAGAGAGACGTGTTTTAGAGAGACAAGTTCATACGATTAGAGATACGAATATTAGAAGATTATTAGAGTATTAGTGATTAGAGTTTGTTAGTGAATCTGTGTAAAGAGCAGGTGATGAGGCGAAAAGTGTACCGCTTTTAAGGGGTCATTTAAGCCCGAAATCGTATTTATTTGATCAAATATTGCCCTAAATCGTTCCTTTTGTCATTTTAGGTACTTTTGAGGAGAAATCTGGAAAAGGAGGCATTTTGGACGTTTTTGGAGCATAAAAGTGAAGAAAACGGCAAAGTCTCAAGAATCGGCTAAAAGTTACTCTTGACGGCGTCACAATTAACATGGGACGGCGTCATGCCTTGGCAAGAAAAGTTGGATGTGAAATTTACTCATGACGGGCCAGTGAGTTTGCATGAGAATTCTGACGGCGTCACGCTTTAACTAAATCAAGGGCGTCACGGCTTAAATCATAAGGGGACGGCGTCACGTTCAGGATCCGACGGCGTCAAGCCTTGATAAGCCAGAATGGATTTTTGAAGAGCTAAAGAGGGACGGCGTCAAGATGGTCATCCGGGAACCCTAAAAGCGGCGAGGTGACGGCGTCACAATGCATAAGGTGACGCCGTCAGATGTCAAAGTCTATATATAGTTTTCTAATTTTTTGTCATTAAGGGAGAGCTTAGTGTGTGGAATTTTGGGATAAAACCCTAAGACGATTTTAGCTACTTTTTCTGGGCTTCTTGCCTTGAGATCTTCCATGTTTCATTGAAAGATAAGTTATCAATTAATCATTCAATATGTCTATGTGTTGTTTGATTCTATCTTATGCTTGTCTTTTGTTTAACATGTTAGGCTAATTTTATCTTGTGTTTGCTTAGATCTAATGAAACCTAGCTATTGATTATTGGTTGTTAGTGTGTTATTAGTTGTATTGGATGATTGTTTATCTATGTTAGGCTTAAGAAAACTGGCTAACTTCCTATTCGGTAACTTGCTTGAACGTCTTAAGAAACATGAACCAAACGCGTACTAAAGGTTTTTATGGTTGTATTTAATGCACAAGCGAATTCTAGTGATCCCATGTTAGGAGCTTCCTAGCCGGCTCGACATAGGAGTGAAGTAGGAGCTTGTAGAGTTTGGGGAAGTAAGTACGCCACCCCACGAATGGTATTAAGGAATACACCCGTCATCCACGCGACTAATGCACACTAATTAACCGGTAAAAGATAGTTAGGGAGTAAGGAAATCTAAGTAAACACATTTCTCTACACATAAGTTTCTCACCACTTTTCATTTTTGTTATTTTATTTTATTTGCATTTGTAGTAATTTGGGTTAGTTGACTAGCAACTAATTCCGCCCACTCCTTCAAAACCCGAGATTTTACTTCCTTTCATAAAATTATAAAAACATAAAAAGAATCTTCCTCAACCCTTAGACCTAATTAGAGTAGCCTTTCACACCTAACGAACACTATTCCCTGTGGAGAACGATCAATCCCCCGTACTTACCACTACACTATACTACATCGGTCAGGTACACTGCCTGGTGGGGTTGTAAGCCTCTTGAGATCCCTCGAGAGGTAAAACCTGTTGTAAGGTTGCAAAACCCACGCATCAAGTTTTTGGCGCCGCTGCCGGGGAATAGTTATTGCTTAGGTTGAAATTTTATTTTTATTAGGTCTACTCACAAGATTCCTATCAAGTGAGATATTTTCTTTTTATTTTGTAGCTTTCTCGTAGTCTATCTTTTCTTTGTGATTTTGTTTGTAATTTGCTTCAAATGGACTTTTCACTTAGATTTCTAAGATTGCAAGATATGGTTGAGTGGCTAGAACACCAAGAAGTTCAAAATACCTCATTTAGAGACACTTATGAATCATATGAGCCTTCACCTAGGATAGATTCTTATGAACAACCTCCATGTTTAGGATCTTGTTTTAGCGAGGCTAATAGGAAAAGCGACCTAGTTTGCCAAGGAATTGTGGATAGAGCCGTATCAATAAATCATAAGTTGGATGAAGCACTAGGTTTGTTATTATCACTACCTAAGAAAATAATTGACGAGGATATAGGTGATCTTGACACGTGGAATAATGAGGTAAACACCATAAGCCCACAAAATACTCAACCATCATTTGAGGCACCCACACCGCCCGTGACTTACCCGGAAGAAGTAGAAGAGACTTTAGGAATCCCGATGGAGGTAGAACCCTTGGACCAAGCACAACTAGAGGATATAGGTTTGCACACTTTTAGTGATGACCTTACTCATAGTTCTAGGGAATTTCCTAGTGTTGACGAATTGGAACCTCAACCTTTACAGAACTTTTCATCCTTAGATTTACATCTAGGAGAAAAAAGAGGAACCGACCCACCCATCAACCAATATTATCCGGGTAGTTTTGGGATGAAGGAAGCCATTCACTCACCCCCTTCACCTCACGTGGCATATTCACACCCTAAGGGTGTGTATCGCTACTTTCACCCGCACTTAATCCTAAGTGTAGGGAAAACCTCCCCTATTTTTGTTAAATAAGGGTAGAGTCAGGCTCGTGACTCGAACAAAAACAAGCGCTTATTGGGAGGCAACCCAAGCTTTATTTGCTTTGTGTGTTTATTTGTTTGTTTGTTTGTTTTTATTTGTTTCCGTATGTGTGTTTAATTTTTATTCTTATTGATTCATGTTCAAAACTAAAATTGTGAAAATGCTTTATTTTGTTTTTAACTTCGTCTTAACTACATATAAAGGTATTTTACAAAAGATAAGTGTAAGGGAAATCTAAATTGGTTTATTAGAACACAAATGAACATGAATCGTAATAATATTAAATTAACATACATATTCGTATTTGTTTGAGTCAAATGCTTGTATCGAGTCATAATGATGTTTTGCAGGATTTCCAGGAAGTAAGGTAAAGGTTTTTCTAGAAATTTTCCGGAAACTTAAAATGAGAATTTTTGTCAGGTCATTTCTGACGGCGTCAGGGTTTATAACCTGACGGCGTCAGATTTAATTTTCAGAAATTTTTGAAAGTTTTGTTTTTAAAAAAAAAAGTTTTTATTAAATCTCCAACTTATAATCTCCAGGAATCTGCAAAATTATCATTCCACAAGCATTATATCCTTATATATAGATTTATCCCGCCGATGTTATGCAGGTTTTCGTGTTTGTTTTCTCAGGTTTAACAGGTTATTTTGGACAAGGAAATGTTTTGAATCAAGCTTATGGCGATGCATTAGTCATGGAGCTTCAACATTACTTTGGAAGAAGATCTAACCGTGTTACTTCATTATCCACCGAGCGAATCAGGGGAGTATTTGATTTCATTCTTTTACTTTATGCTTTTACATCTTGTTATTTGAACATTGGGGACAATGTTCATCTTAAGTGTAAGGGGAGGGTAAAAGTACGATTAGAGAATGCTATTACGCTTGATTTTTGTTTGTTTAATAGTAGATGTGTAATAAAACTGAGAGAAATACTTGTTAAGGTAATTTTAGTGCCAAATTTAAAATTTTTTACAACATATAGGAGTGAAACTTTGATCTTAATGAGCGTCTCACGGATAGGAGTTATATGACTAGCACAAAAACCGTACCACTAAAAAATTTCCACCCCCAAATATGTGAGGTTCGCCCCTAGAATTGGTAGGAAAAGCATTTATGCTATGATGTGAGTACCGGTAGCACTTAGATTCTAGAACTTGCGTTAGGACCATTCCGAGGCCACAAGTGAGACTACATTCGTGTAGTTAGATTTACTACATGATAAGAGGCATTAGGATTAACCCATGTTTTACACCTGTGTTTTTGTTATAATTACATTGGCTACATTGGTCAAGTAATTCTCCCACACCCTTTGCGTTGTACTCATTTTTAGTACACGATACCCCTAGTACACCCCTCAGAGCCTATCTTTTCGTTTCGACCTTTAAGCATTTTACTTAAAGGAAGAATTTGTTACACCCCACTTAAATGTACACCCAAATCGCCTTAGCCTACCTTGTATGCACTCATCTTTAGTGCATTATTGTGACAACATTTGTTTAAACCCAAGTTAATTATCTAGTTGATTACATGGTTGCTAAGTCGAGTCATATCCTTGTACATATTGTTTTGGGACGATTGGGACTCATGGGTAAAGTACTAGTGTAATGGAGTAATGGGGAAGAACATCATTTATTACCCCCATATGTGCTAAATGTTTTAAAAGTACTCCAAGTTTTTCAATTATCTTAATTCGAGTCATTAGATTAGTATTTGTAAAGTTATGTAAAAGTTCAAGTGTAAGGGGATGCAACGCCCCTATGATGTATTATTTTGGATGGTAGGGTAAAAGTGTATGCAAAAAAAAAAATAAATAAAAAAAAAATAAAAAAAAAAAAAAAAAAAAAATCGAAAAAATCAAGAAAAATACAAAAAAAAATGAGAAAAAGAAAAATAGAAAAAACATACGGACTACCATCCCGTTTTATTTTATGTTTATTTTATGTTTATGTTATTTTGTTTCTAGCTTAAGATCGAGTCTAGTCTTGGCTTAGCAACATTGTATAGTACATGTAATTGATCAAGATCTTTAACTCGCCACCAGTAAAATATCCCGTATCCAACAAAACCGTGTTTTCCTTTTCCCTACACCTAACGTTATAACCCATTTAAAAGCCCTCTTTGATAGTTTATCTTAGGTGCTTACGCCCAGTGGAGGAGGTTTTCGATCCTTTCCCAAGCCTATGGTAATCTATTTGCTATGACAGGTAGTGAGAGATATTTTCCGTTTTCATTTATGAGATTTATTTTGATGACACTTGAGAGATGTGAGTATCTAAACACTACTTGTGAGGTGCTAGTATGTAATCTCCGTGCTTATTATGATTGAAGTGGAACGATTATTTGTTGTAATTACTTTTATGTTTGCATTAAATGACCCCTAACTTGTATTTTGATTGGAATAAAAGCGCATTTGCTTGAGGACAAGCAAATCTCAAGTGTAAGGGTATTTGATGAGGCGAAAAGTGTACCGCTTTTAAGGGGTCATTTAAGCCCGAAATCGTATTTATTTGATCAAATATTGCCCTAAATCGTTCCTTTTGTCATTTTAGGTACTTTTGAGGAGAAATCTGGAAAAGGAGGCATTTTGGACGTTTTTGGAGCATAAAAGTGAAGAAAACGGCAAAGTCTCAAGAATCGGCTAAAAGTTACTCTTGACGGCGTCACAATTAACATGGGACGGCGTCATGCCTTGGCAAGAAAAGTTGGATGTGAAATTTACTCATGACGGGCCAGTGAGTTTGCATGAGAATTCTGACGGCGTCACGCTTTAACTAAATCAAGGGCGTCACGGCTTAAATCATAAGGGGACGGCGTCACGTTCAGGATCCGACGGCGTCAAGCCTTGATAAGCCAGAATGGATTTTTGAAGAGCTAAAGAGGGACGGCGTCAAGATGGTCATCCGGGAACCCTAAAAGCGGCGAGGTGACGGCGTCACAATGCATAAGGTGACGCCGTCAGATGTCAAAGTCTATATATAGTTTTCTAATTTTTTGTCATTAAGGGAGAGCTTAGTGTGTGGAATTTTGGGATAAAACCCTAAGACGATTTTAGCTACTTTTTCAGGGCTTCTTGCCTTGAGATCTTCCATGTTTCATTGAAAGATAAGTTATCAATTAATCATTCAATATGTCTATGTGTTGTTTGATTCTATCTTATGCTTGTCTTTTGTTTAACATGTTAGGCTAATTTTATCTTGTGTTTGCTTAGATCTAATGAAACCTAGCTATTGATTATTGGTTGTTAGTGTGTTATTAGTTGTATTGGATGATTGTTTATCTATGTTAGGCTTAAGAAAACTGGCTAACTTCCTATTCGGTAACTTGCTTGAACGTCTTAAGAAACATGAACCAAACGCGTACTAAAGGTTTTTATGGTTGTATTTAATGCACAAGCGAATTCTAGTGATCCCATGTTAGGAGCTTCCTAGCCGGCTCGACATAGGAGTGAAGTAGGAGCTTGTAGAGTTTGGGGAAGTAAGTACGCCACCCCACGAATGGTATTAAGGAATACACCCGTCATCCACGCGACTAATGCACACTAATTAACCGGTAAAAGATAGTTAGGGAGTAAGGAAATCTAAGTAAACACATTTCTCTACACATAAGTTTCTCACCACTTTTCATTTTTGTTATTTTATTTTATTTGCATTTGTAGTAATTTGGGTTAGTTGACTAGCAACTAATTCCGCCCACTCCTTCAAAACCCGAGATTTTACTTGCTTTCATAAAATTATAAAAACATAAAAAGAATCTTCCTCAACCCTTAGACCTAATTAGAGTAGCCTTTCACACCTAACGAACACTATTCCCTGTGGAGAACGATCAATCCCCCGTACTTACCACTACACTATACTACATCGGTCAGGTACACTGCCTGGTGGGGTTGTAAGCCTCTTGAGATCCCTCGAGAGGTAAAACCTGTTGTAAGGTTGCAAAACCCACGCATCTGTGTAAAGAGCAGGTTCAAGGTTTTAATAATATTCGAAGTTGTTTATTAATTCTTCTTAGCTTTGTTGAAGTAGATTCCGCATACTTAGCAAAGTATATCAGTGTTTCACCATTAACAGTTTTGAATTTATTCAAGGTTGTTAAACCGTAGACAAGCTACAAGTTAGTTTGGTCAGAGTATATCGATCCAACACCACTATTGTCACTAATGCTATTGCATCAGGTAAGTTTTCATAGCCCCGTTTTCAATTTATATTTTTATTTCTAAACTCTCGGGGGAGAATACATTGCACCATTTTTCATATGTACCTAAGTATTAAATTCATTTACATTGCTTAAGTTATATCATTGCCCAGATTAAAGTCCCCTTTTATTTATCATGAACCGTTAATTATGGAGTAAGCGAGAGTGAGTGAATAGATCTATTGATGGTGACGCCTCTGTTCGGGTTGGTAGCGCCAACTAGTCATACGAACGCATTTCATTTGTATCACATCAGAGTGTCTGGAAAAACACTCAGTTTGAGACATTTATTTTAGTCTAGCTTCGGGGTCATGAGCTTAAGAGCTAATGTATTATTTTTATGTGGCATTTATGTCATTTCACTTTATACTTGAGGTTACCGTAGAAACCATTCATTTACATAAACCTATGATTCTCACCAACATTATTGTTGACCATTTTTAGCAATGTATTTTTAGGTAACTAAGGTATTCGCATTATGGCCTGCATGTGGACATATTTTGGAGTCGCGGTGACGACGCGTCTCACTTGTATTTTACGTACTTAATTATCGTTTGATTTGTAACAAACTTATTTCCGCAAACATGAATCATCTTTTGGGACCTAGCTTTTGTAAACTCTGAATGTTTTAATCAAATGATGTATTTTTAAAACGGCACTTTAGGTCGTACAATATAGCTGTAAATGTGATGCTATGACAGTCACGCCCCCAAGTGTTTCATTCTACTACAAATCAGATATTTGGGGATGTGACACTAGACTCGGCCATAAATGGCTAGACCCGACCATTAAATGGTTAGACCCGGCCATTAAACAGTTAGACCCGACCATAAACGGTTAGACCCGGCCATTAAACGGTTAGACAATATGGAGAACAAAAATGAAGAACAAAAATGGAGAACAAATATAGAGAACAAGTATGGAGAACAAATATGGATAGCAAGTATGGAGAATAAGTTTGGAGAACAAATATGGAGAACAAATATGGAGAGTAAGTATGAAGAACAAATATGGAGAGCACATATAGAAATAAATATGGTTGGATGAACAAGTTCAACATATGTTGTTGGAAAGCTTGAGTTTGGATTTTCAGATATGACCAATTATATTTGCGTTGCAAAATAATTTACTTGAGTATCTCGGATGAAATAATCAAGTTGTCAATCCTACTATGAAGCTTGGAAAGCGATCATGGAGAAGAAGACGAGAAAGTACATCATCAACACAAGAGTGGGTTATGATCCGATGTACATTCTTGTCGTTTCATAAAAACAACACTAGAAAAGATGAAATCAAGAAATCAACTAACATATAAGCAAATAATACACTTATGTTGCACAAATAACAAACTCAACAAGAATTCATATAGCATATTACATGTTTTAAACAATATTCAACTTATATGACTTATCCACGCATTTAAGAAAATAACATTTTCAACACAACTAGATGTTATCCCAAACACTCCTTCAAATAGCATATTGATTAGTATATACTACTGATGCGTGGTTTTGCAACCTTACAACAGGTTTTACCTCTCGAGGGATCTCAAGAGGCTTACAACCCCACCAGGCAGTGTACCTGACCGATGTAGTATAGTGTAGTGGTAAGTACGGGGGATTGATCGTTCTCCACAGGGAATAGTGTTCGTTAGGTATGAAAAACTACTCTAATAGGTCTAAGGGTGAGAGAAGATTCTTTTTATGTTTTTATATTTTTATGAAAGCAAGTAAAATCTCGGGTTTGAAAGAGTGGGCGGAATTAGTTGCTAGTCAACTAACCCAAATTACTACGAATGCAAATAAAATAAAATAACAGAAAATGAAAAGGTGGTAAAACTTATGTAGAGAGAAATGTGTTTACTTAGAATTCCTTACTCCCTAACTATCTTTTACCGGTTGATTAGTGTGTATTAATTGCGTGGATGACGGGTGTATTCCTTAATACTAATCGTGGGGTGCGTACGTACTTCCCCAACTCTACAAGCTCCTACTTCACTCCTATGTCGAGCCGGCTAGGAAGCTCCTAACATGGGATCACTAGAATTCGCTTGTGCATTAAATACAACCATAAAAACCTTTAGTACGCATTGGTTCATGTTTCTTAAGACGTTCAAGCAAGTTACCGAATAGGAAGTTAGCCAGTTTTCTTAAGCCTAACATAGATGAACAATCATCCAATACAACTAATAACACACTAATAACCAATAATCAATAGCTACGTTTCATTAGATCTAAGCAAACACAAGATAAATCTAGCCTAACATGTTAAACAAAAGACAAGAACAAGATAGAATCAAACAACACATAGACATATTGAATGATTAATTGATAACTTATCTTCAATGTAACATGGAAGATCTCAAGGCAAAAAGCCTTGAAAAAGCTGCTAAAATCGTCTTAGGGTTTTCACACACAAAGTTCCCCAATAAGTTCCACACCAATGACAAAAAATTGCAAAACTATATATAGACTTTCAGATCTGACGGCGTCACGTTATGGAGTGTGACACCGTCACCTCGCCGCTTTTAGGGTTCCCGGATGGCCTTCTTGACGCCGTCCCTCTTTAGCTTTCCAAAATCCGTTCTGGCTTATCAAGGCTTGACGCCGTCGGAATTAGGCGTGACGCCGTCCCTCTTTAAATTAAGCCGTGACGACCTTGATCAGATTAAAGGGTGACGCCGTCAGAATTCCCATGCAAATTTCACTGGCTTATCATGAGTAATTTTCATATCCACCTTTTTCTTGCCAAGCCATGACGCCGTCCAGGGTAATTTCTGATGCCGTCTAAGGTAACTTTTAGCCGATTTTGAGACTTTGTCGTTTTTTTCACTTTTATGCTCCAAAAACGTCCAAAATGCTTCCTTTTCCAGATTTCTTCTCAAAAGTACCTAAAATGACAAAAGGAATGATTTAGGGCAATATTTGATCAAATAAATACGATTTAGGGCTTAAATGACCCCTTAAAAGCGGTACACTTTTCGCTTCATCAAATACCCTTACACTTGAGATTTGCTTGTCCTTAAGCAAATGCGCTTTTATTCTAATCAAAATACAAGTTAGGGGTCATTTAATGCTAACATAAAAGTAATTACAACAAATATTCGTTCCACTTTAATCATAATAAGCACGGAGATTACAAACTAGCACCTCACAAGTAGTGTTTAGATACTCACATCTCTCAAGTGTCATAAAAATAAATCTCATAAATGAAATCGGATAATATCTCTCACTACCTGTCATAGCAAATAGATTACCATAGGCTTGGGAAAGGATCGAAAACCTCCTCCACTAGGCGTAAGCACCTAAGATAAACTATCAAAGAGGGCTTTTACATGGGTTATAACGTTAGGTGTAGGGAAAAGGAAAACACGGTTTTGTTGGATAAAGGATATTTTACTGGTGGCGAGTTAAAGATCTTGATTAATTACATGTACTATACAATGTTGCTAAGCCAAGACTCGACTCAATCTTAAGCTAAAAAAAATAAAATAGCAAAAAACATAAAATGAAACGGGATGGTAGTCCGTATGTTTTTTCTATTTTTCTTTTTCTCATCTTTTTGTATTTTTCTTGAATTTTTTTTTTTTTTTTTTTTTTTTTTTTTTTTTTTTTTTTTTTTTTTGCATACACTTTTGCCCTACCATCCAAAATAATACATCATAGGGGCATTGCATTCCCCTTACACTTGAATTTTTACATAACTTTACAAATAACTATTCTAATGACTCGAATTAAGATAATTGAAAAACTTGGAGTACTTTTAAAATATTTAGCACATATGGGGGTAATAAATGATGTTCTTCCCCATTACTCCATTACAC
Source organism: Artemisia tridentata subsp. tridentata (assembly GCA_021014915.2). Classification (NCBI taxonomy): domain Eukaryota; kingdom Viridiplantae; phylum Streptophyta; class Magnoliopsida; order Asterales; family Asteraceae; genus Artemisia; species Artemisia tridentata. The sequence continues at coordinate 1,564,757 of CP139505.1, read as the reverse complement.
TAGTACTTTACCCATGAGTCCCAATCGTCCCAAAACAATATGTACAAGGATATGACTCGACTTAGCAACCATGTAATCAATTAGATAATTAACTTGGGTTTAAACAAATGTTGTCACAATAATGCACTAAAGATGAGTACATACAAGGTAGGCTAAGGCAATTTGGGTGTACATTTTAGTGGGGTGTAAACAAATTCTTCCTTTAAGTAAAATTCTTAAAGGTCGAAACGAAAAGATAGGCTCTGAGGGGTGTACTAGGGGTATCGTGTACTAAAAATGAGTACAACGCAAAGGGTGTGGGAGAATTACTTGACCAATGTAGCCAACGTAATTATAACAAAAACACAGGTGTAAAACAATGGGTTAATCCTAATGCCTCTTATCATGTAGTAAATCTAACTACACGAATGTAGTCTCACTTTGTGGCCTCGGAATGGTCCTAACGCAAGTTCTAGAATCTAAGTGCTACCGGTACACACATCATAGCATAAATGCTTTTCCCTACCAATTCTAGGGGCGAACCTCACATATTTGGGGGTGGAAAATTTTTTAGTGGTACGGTTTTTTTTTGCTAGTCATATAACTCCTATCCGTGAGACGCTCATTAAGACCAAAGTTTCACTCCTAAGTGTTGTAAAAATTTTTAAATTTGGCACTAAAATTGCCCTAACAGGTATTTATCTCAGTTTTATTACACATCTACTATTAAACAAACAAAAATCAAGTGCAACAGCATTCTCTAATCGTACTTTTACCCCCCCCCCCCTTACACTTAAGATGAACATTGTCCCCAATGTTCAAATAACAAATGTAAAAGTAAAAAAAAGTAAAAGAATGAAATCAAATACTCCCCTGATTCGCTCGGTGGATAATGAAATAACATGGTTAGATCTTCTTCCAAAGTAATGTTGAAGCTCCATGACTAATGCATCGCCATAAGCTTGATCCAACAAACATTTCCTTGTCCAAAATAACCTGTTAAACCTGAGAAAATAAACACGAAAGCCTGCATAACATCGGCGGGATAAACTCTATATATAAGGATATAATGCTTGTGGAATGATAATTTTGCAGATTCCTGGAGATTATAAGTTATAGATTTAATAAAAACTTTTTATGAAAACAAAACTTTCAAAAAATTTCAGAAAATTAAACCTGACGTCGTCAGGTTGTAACTCCTGACGCCGTCAGAAATGATCTGACAGAATTCTCATGTTACGTTTCCGGAAATTTTTTGGAAAAACCTATACCTTACTTCCTGGGATTCCTGCAAAACATCATTATGACTCGATACAAGCATTTGACTCAATCAAATACTAATATGTATGTTAATTTATTATTATTACGATTCATGTTCATTTGTGTTCTAATAAACCGATTTAGATTTCCCTTACACTTAACTTTTGCAAAATACCTTTATATGTAGTTAAGACGAAGTTAAAAACAAAATAAAGCATTTTCACAACTTAGTTTTTAACATGAATCAATAAGAATAAAAATTAAACACACATACGGAAATAAATAAAAACAAACAAACAAACAAATAAACACACAAAGCAAATAAAACTTGGGTTGCCTCCCAAGAAGCGCTTTTCTTTATTAACGAGTCTTGTAGCTAGACTCAAAGTCCTTCTACCCAATGTAAGTGAGCTCGTCATCGAGGACGTCTTTAGGGTTAAGCTTGGATTGAAGTTTCCTATTGGTCCGCTTAGTGCAATATATCTTTTCAAACTTCTCTCCATCCGGGTCATGCAATGTCATCTTAATATGCCATGACCCATCTCCATCTTTGGGTGGTTTGTCCCAATTCCACTTATGATCATCTTCCTCACAAGTCCACTTATTCATTCCTAGGTTAATTGGCAAAACTCCTAGGAAATCAATCATCTTTCTAAAAACTAGAGAGTCTTCAAATGGATCCAATTCGGTGTCCCTAGCCAAGAGTTGTTCTACCGCATGTGTTCGGTTCACAAAGTCCTCTTCTAGGTAAAATGGGCGTTGGGGTCCTATGAAGTCTCTATCGATCCAAGGTCCATATCTAGATGGTCTCCTATTTGATTCTAACCAATGTGGTGTTGGTTCCTCACTAGTATCATAGGCATGTTTCTTAACATCATAGACTGACCAAGTATCACCTTCTCCTACCGCTATCTTGGATTCTTTACAATCAATCATAGCACTAGCGGTCGCCAAAAATCCTCTACCTATCAACAAGGGGCATGTAGGGTCGCTAACCATATCAAGTACGTGGAAATCGGCTAGAATGGTTAGTTTTCCAATGTGTACTAACACGTCCTTAACTACTCCAACCGGGTAAGCAACACTTCCATCCGCTAAGCCTATTATCACCTCGGTTTCTTCAAGTTTTCCTAGTTTTAGAGAGGTGTAGAGAGGTAAAGGAAGTAGGTTAAGGCTTGATCCAAGATCGGCTAATGTGTCATAAGCCTCCGAATTACCGATCTTGCAAGGTAGAACAAATAAGCCCGGATCATCTAACTTCTTAGGTAGCTTGTTTTGAACAAAGGCGGTCCCTTTTTCGCCTAACTTGAGCTTCTTCTCATCCAACAATTCAATAACCGGACTTTCAAGGTGGAGCTCCTTGAATTCTTCGTCAAGGTTTTGAGTGGGAGGTGTTTCAACTACAACTTGGGTTTGTTTGAAACACGTGCTCATGGAATTGACCGAATAATATTGTGGACAAGAACTAGGAGACGTAACCGATGAAACGGCGTTGACGTTTAGTTTCGGGTTCTTGACCGTGTTGCTAGGGAGTGCTCCCATTTCTCGGTCATTGAGGGCTTTCAACAAAGTGTCAATCTTATTGGTCATCTCGCTTTGTTTTTGTTTGAAATCGGCTTCAAACTTGGCTAAATGAGCTTCTTGAGATGCCATAAATTGAGACATCAATCCTTCAAAGTTATCGGTACTACCATTGCCGGAAGGATCGTTGTTGAAAGTACGGTTCGAGTTGGAACCGCTTGATTGGAAACGATTAGGTGGGTTGGAAGAATTGGTTTGTTGTGCGTTTTGGGTTTGCTTCCACCTAAGGTTTGGGTGATTTTTCCATGAGGGGTTGTATGAATCACCGTAGTGGTTTGGCTCGGGTTTGAAAGTGTACCACTTGTCTCCCGCTCCGTCGGTACGCGAGGATGCGTAGTCCACAAAAGCTTGTTCAGGGAGTTCCATGCAATCACGAGTGTCGTGGGGACCACTACATAATTCACATGAAGAAGTGATTTTGTTCACTTGGCTTGAAGGTTTAGGAGCCTCGTAGGATTTCATGAGAAACTTGACTTGGTCTTCAAGTTCTATGATCCTACGGTCGGAAGTGCTTGAATTGTTCGAAGGCAAAGATATTGCCTTGACCATTTTATTCAAATCACGGGGGTCACTCCAACTTTCGTTTTCATAAAGAGCAAGATCTTCTAGGAGAGCCCATGATTGTTCCGCACTTAGATCACGTAGCTTACCACCGGCCGATTGGTCAATGATTTGCCTTGTGGAGAGATTGATATGGTCATAGAAGATTTGGACTTGGAGCCAAAGTTCTATGCCATGGTGAGGGACTTTTTGGAGTAAGTCCTTGAATCGAGTCCATGCCTCGTAGAGGGTTTCGCCTTGACGTTGTTGGAACATCAAGATATCATTCCTTAGCTTGGTAGTTCTTCCCGGTGGGAAAAACTGAGCAAGGAAACGAGTGGTAAGATCATCCCAAGAGGTGATGGATCCTGCGGGTTGACGCTCTAGCCATTGACTAGCTTGGTCCCGCAAAGAGAATTGAAAGAGACGTAGTCGGGTCGTCTCTCGAGTGGCAACATCAAGGTCTATGGAATCAACGATTTTGAGAAAGTCCTTGAGATGTTGATTAGGATCTTCAGAACGAAGTCCATGGAATGCGCACCCGCTTTGCACCAACCGGATGGTGTCGGATCGCAAGGGTGTGACATTGGCTCCTTGAGTGAGCTCAATGGTGTTTCGATAGCCATGGTGGCTAGGACGGGAATACTCTCCTAAAGTACGGGCTCTAGGAGGTGGTGGTTGTTGTGGTGGGTTGAGGATATTACCACCTTCCATGATGTTGGATGGTAATGGTTACGAACAAAGAAACGAAGAAAATAGATAGACTAAAGAAAACCTAGAAAAATAAAATAAAAATCTCACTAGAAAGGAATCTAGTGAGTAGACCTATAAAATAAAAATTCAACCTAAACAATAACTATTCCCCGGCAACGGCGCCAAAAACTTGATGCGTGGTTTTGCAACCTTACAACAGGTTTTACCTCTCGAGGGATCTCAAGAGGCTTACAACCCCACCAGGCAGTGTACCTGACCGATGTAGTATAGTGTAGTGGTAAGTACGGGGGATTGATCGTTCTCCACAGGGAATAGTGTTCGTTAGGTATGAAAAACTACTCTAATAGGTCTAAGGGTGAGAGAAGATTCTTTTTATGTTTTTATATTTTTATGAAAGCAAGTAAAATCTCGGGTTTGAAAGAGTGGGCGGAATTAGTTGCTAGTCAACTAACCCAAATTACTACGAATGCAAATAAAATAAAATAACAGAAAATGAAAAGGTGGTAAAACTTATGTAGAGAGAAATGTGTTTACTTAGAATTCCTTACTCCCTAACTATCTTTTACCGGTTGATTAGTGTGTATTAATTGCGTGGATGACGGGTGTATTCCTTAATACTAATCGTGGGGTGCGTACGTACTTCCCTAACTCTACAAGCTCCTACTTCACTCCTATGTCGAGCCGGCTAGGAAGCTCCTAACATGGGATCACTAGAATTCGCTTGTGCATTAAATACAACCATAAAAACCTTTAGTACGCATTGGTTCATGTTTCTTAAGACGTTCAAGCAAGTTACCGAATAGGAAGTTAGCCAGTTTTCTTAAGCCTAACATAGATGAACAATCATCCAATACAACTAATAACACACTAATAACCAATAATCAATAGCTACGTTTCATTAGATCTAAGCAAACACAAGATAAATCTAGCCTAACATGTTAAACAAAAGACAAGAACAAGATAGAATCAAACAACACATAGACATATTGAATGATTAATTGATAACTTATCTTCAATGTAACATGGAAGATCTCAAGGCAAAAAGCCTTGAAAAAGCTGCTAAAATCGTCTTAGGGTTTTCACACACAAAGTTCCCCAATAAGTTCCACACCAATGACAAAAAATTGCAAAACTATATATAGACTTTCAGATCTGACGGCGTCACGTTATGGAGTGTGACGCCGTCACCTCGCCGCTTTTAGGGTTCCCGGATGGCCTTCTTGACGCCGTCCCTCTTTAGCTTTCCAAAATCCGTTCTGGCTTATCAAGGCTTGACGCCGTCGAAATTAGGCGTGACGCCGTCCCTCTTTAAATTAAGCCGTGACGACCTTGATCAGATTAAAGGGTGACGCCGTCAGAATTCCCATGCAAATTTCACTGGCTTATCATGAGTAATTTTCATATCCACCTTTTTCTTGCCAAGCCATGACGCCGTCCAGGGTAATTTCTGACGCCGTCTAAGGTAACTTTTAGCCGATTTTGAGACTTTGTCGTTTTCTTCACTTTTATGCTCCAAAAACGTCCAAAATGCTTCCTTTTCCAGATTTCTTCTCAAAAGTACCTAAAATGACAAAAGGAACGATTTAGGGCAATATTTGATCAAATAAATACGATTTAGGGCTTAAATGACCCCTTAAAAGCGGTACACTTTTCGCTTCATCAACTACTAACTCGACACACAAGCAAATGAATAAGATGGCAAGGAAGACACATATGTTACACATACAAACAAGCACAAAAACTATTTTAGATAAGCATACGATCAAGTAGTGCAAGGCAAAGCAATTAATCATTTAGCATAGCATACGAAAGATCTTATCATCGTTTTGTGTTAAATATAAACATGTATACCAATGTTGATTAGTTTCTTTTAGATATGACCAAAACTTTAGTTTCAAAAGAAAGCACATTAATATTTAAAGATAAAGACATTCGTTTCTAATTAGACAAAGGGTTTGTGTAAATGTTATGACCGAAGAATGACTTTCTATTATAAAATCAAGGATTATGTAAATTTTTGTTTTGAATCAGTTTATGAAATTATTTTCAAATGAAAGTAGACTCAAATACCTTTAAAATGATAAGTGTCAAAACTTCTACGGACTTACGGTTAATTAGTTATGAATTTTTGAGGTTTATCAAAAATTGTCTTATGTGCAGACGGATCCACCGGATCTCTTCCAAAAGAGATCTGCCCTTTGATAACAAAGGGATCCACGGATCTGACACAGATTCACAAAAACACGTATTTTGACATGACGAAAAGGTTTAACTTTTGTAGACTTTTTAGTGAACTTATATTACCCATTTTAATCTTTATTCAAGCTTGAATAACAAGATATCTAGCAACAAAACTTAAAAGAAAAAAATCAACGGAACACTTTTCATATTATGCTTGACTTCAACGAAAATTTGATACAAGGACCTTACTCGGTTTTAAAAAATCATTTGTTTTAAAACTAGAGCCAACTCACTCTAATGCCAATTGTGGAAATGGTAGAAACGGTAGAGGGGGTGAATACGTTTCCGTTTCAAACTAAAAACTTTTGTATCAAATATAGTATAAACCAAGTTTCGCCATTATTAGTCCGGTTTGTATTTCCTTTCTAAAAACATCCTTATGACAAATTGCCGATCAAGTGTGATGTAATATGTAAAGTGTCAACACAAAGACAACCAACAATATAAAGCAATAATAGAAGTAAAGCGATAAGTAAAAAGGATACGCAAACCGACACGAGGATTTATAGTGGTTCGGTCACAAGGTCACCTTCCTTGCCCTACTCCACTCCCCGAGTACCCAACTCGAGAGTTACTTCACTAGATCAACAAACTCCATTCTCGGCGAAGAAACCTTACACAACGTAGCTTACACTTTATCCGGTACAAAGCTAGATACCGGGTCCTTAACACGGCGGACCAAACCAACACAACGTCGCCTACACTTTATCTGGTACAAGGCTAGATACCGAGTCCTTAACACAGCGGACCAAACCAACACAACATATCATGAGAGACCAACACCCTACTACTCCAATCTACACAACACATCTATGACACCCGTTATGTTTTGTGGCCCAACATAACAAACCTTGTGTTTTATGGTACAAACACATAAACCAACTAATCTAGTTGGAGATACAAGAAGATGATACAAGAGAAGATCCAAGACAATGTGTCTAATTGATATGAATACCTAATCTAAATAAACTTCCATTAGTAGAAAGTCTTCAATGAAGATCACAAGTTCCCTAAGCTTGTGGCGATAGATCTTCATGTATGTATGATGGTGGTGGATGAGGATCACTTCAGTGGATAAGGATGCAAGATCTTCAACCTTGTTTTGGAGGATCACTTCGGGAGTATGCTTACAACAATAATGAAAGTTAGAAGCATTATGATCATATGAGAAGAAGGTGTTCTACACATTTTCCTACTGATCTAAATATGTTAGAAATGGTGGAGAGAAAGTATGTGAAAGGTGTAATCAAATGGGTGTGCAATGGTTGGTATTTATAGACAAAAGAGGAAGTTGTTTACTGCTCACCCGGGTCCCTTCTGAAAGGGATCCGACTGCCTAAACCAAAGGGATCCGTCGGGATCTAGCGACGCTCCTCTTTATTTAGGTTATGGGTCATGGATCATGGGTCTTGAGTTATGGGTTATGGTCCATGGGTCAAGTGATGTTATGCATGATGTCAAAGACATCTTGGGTCATGGGTTATGGAATTTGGGTCATGGGTCATGGTTTTTACCCATTGTGATGTCATGCATGATGTCAAAGACAATAATGCACATGGGTCATGGGTCATGGGCTATGGGTCATGAGTTTTGGGTTATGGATAGTCTAACTCTATTAGCTACTTTATTTTATTTAACTAGTTGGTTCTAAAGAATATATTTTATGAAAATGTAAGTAATAAATATTACTTATAAGTGTTTCATAAAAAATGGTTTTGGTTTTATGTAAACTATTTAACTAAACATGTTTGAGGGTTAATTTGGGTTTTGATCATAACGCAACATAACAAACATGTACGAACCTGTGTTGTAGCATACAAGGACTTGAGTCGTCGAGAGATGTTGAATGTATGATGAGACAAAATATGATTGCGAGTAACTTGTACATTTTACGTTATGTATTACAAGTTACATGGTTTGTCATTATCAAACACCTTGTGTGCAACAAGTATGAGTAAAACACCATCTTTAACGTGTGATATCTTACTCATATGACATCCGATTTGAGTGATTCAAAAACCTGTGTAAAGAGTGAACAATAACTTTCATGTTTTAAGTTTTTCAGGATTCGATATTTATGAGGGTAAAAAATAGGGCCGAAAATGCAAAAAAAATCAAGAAAATCAATAACCATTTTATATGTAAAAAATAAAATTTTGAAATATTTAACAAGATTTATACCAAATTAAAGAGGATTAAATTTTAAAAGTTATGGTGAAATCGGTTTTTCGTGAAAGTTTGTCGTTTGAAAGATAGCTATGTTTGAAATTTGGGGTAAAATTAAAAAAATTGGTTAAAATGACAAAAGTGACCATAACACAATTTAATAAGAAAAAAAAAAGGAGTGGGTGAGCGACACATGCCACTGGCTTTGCAAACTTTTATTTTTATTCATTTCTAATAGATCGTGACTCTATAAATATGTACTAGACGGGTAGTTAGACGAGTATTTATGCATATCAACTAGATTTTTTAGCGACAAATACTATAATTACAAAAAAAACATTACACAAAACACTTAACCTGTTATCAAATAAGTTTAAGTATCACTATATCAAATAAGCAGATAACCAAAATCAATTATCTTAGTAAGCCCCCTTTATACAAACACCGGTTAAGTAAAATTTGATTCACTGTGTATAGTTTCTTCTAGGCGAGATCCCCAGTCACAACTCACAAGATATAAAAAAGCAGCAACCCCTGTGATTTGATTGTATCATCAAACCCAGGTACCAATATTAATCATTTGTTTTTTCCTTTTTTGTTTGTTATAACAGGTTTATTTAGGGTTGTTAATTTATTCATCAATCAGTAATCTACCTTATTAACTGTTTGTTTGCCTTTTAATAAACTATTTGTTGTCTCGCAAGATCGAAGATGCAGTGAATGCGGCCGTTAGGGCGAAAACCCCTGATCCCGTTTTATTCATTTCCAATCATTTGAAAAAGGGCGTGCCTTCTGTTATCACAAAGGTTAAAGCACGGCAGATCTTAGATAGCCGCGGCATTCCAACTGTCGAAGTTGATTTGTTTACGAATAAAGGACTCTTTCGCGCTTCCTCTCCCAGTGCCAACATTTCCTCCTCTGGACTTGTCTATGAGGCTGCTGAGTTACGTGACGGTGACAAGGCCACGTATCTCGGAAATGGTGTTACCATGGCCGTTAGAAATATTAACGACAAATTATCTCAAGCTTTAGTTGGCATGGATCCTACGCTTCAGAATCAGATCGATCAGGCCATCATAGACTTGGACAAAACTCAGCACAACAAGGTACCTTACCTTCGTTGTTTGTATTTCTTTCAATACAAATTTACATTGTCTTTTTGTCTTTTCATTCATCGTTGTCCAGGGTGATCTAGGAGGAAATGCAATATTAGCTGTGTCAATTGCTGCTTGCAAAGCTGGAGCCACTGAGAAAGAGGCATGCACAATTATTTTTGTTTCATGTTTACTCAAAATAACAACCTACATATTTCTGTTTAATAATAATAATAATAATAATAATAATAATAATAATAATAATAATAATAATACTATTGCGTTGTTTTCCGCAGGTTCCACTTTACAAACATATTGCTGATATATCGGGCAGAGGAAGCAGCCATGTTCTTCCTGTCCCTGCCTTCACACTAATAAGCGGCGGCAAACATGCTGGAAACAATTTGGCTATAAGAGTAAGCTGCTGATTTCATGTTTTCAAGCTATTTAAACATTATTATATGTAAAACTATTCTCATGTTGTATACTTTTCACAAAACCTAAAATATTTTCCGGATAGTTCAATACTTATTTGTAATGTTAATTTGTTTTAATTTAATTGAATTAGGACATAATGATTCTTCCAATTGGAGCAAAGAGATTTGAAGAGGCAATGCAAATGGGCTCTGAGACGTATCATCATTTAAAGGTGCCTTTCTTTCACCTACTTTGTCACTATTAGTCCAACTACTAGATCGAAGTTGAATTGTGCATGCAGCAGCTAGTTTTTATACAGTAGTAACAAGCACAAGAGTATGACATAAATAATGTTAATGGAACATGTCCACTTATAATGATTGTTATATCTGTCGTGGTGGCATATTCACTGGGATGTTCCCAGACTGCAAAAATATATTAAAGTTGAAGTATACATACTATCGAAGGATAACTAGGATGTATATCTATTATAGGCTAGATTGTGATGCCCATCAAGATGTGCTTAAGATTAGTGTAGCTGTTTTGCAGAGTTTGAAGCATGTGCACCTCATGTTAGATATAAGATAAATAAATCCATAAGAAGTTTGTGTTGTAAGAGTAGGTGTCCCCTCCCCTATTTAGGCCAAGTATGGGATTGGTTGGTGGTTTTTAATTAAGCTAGCTTTTTGAGTGATTTCTACACTTTTATGAATCGATATGTTACGATCCCACATCGGTCAAGTATGAGATTGGTTGGTGGTTTATAAAGTCTAGGTGTCCCCTCCTCCTTTGAGCTAGCTTTTTGTAGTGAGTTCAATACAAGCTTTGTGGCTTGATGCGACCTAGTATGGGATGGGTCGTATCACGATTGACGATACGAGTCTAGTAAAGTATCAAATAGTTGAGGTAACATCATTGAGAACGCTTTTAATTGCTCGTTGATAGGCTGGGTTATGATGAAGTTCACATCACATCGGTTAGAAAAATTATATACTACGTAGTAACTTTGGGGTTAAGGCTTGTTTGAGTCGAGTTGGGTTTATCTGAATTTTTTGTTTATTATAGTGTTTGAACTGCTTTGATGAATAGAAAACTATATTGTGTGATGCACCACCTGGATTTATTATATGATGGAGATAAGGTTGTATTCTTTCTTCTGCCACTCAATTTATCTGTTCTTTTCATATGCAGGCTATTATTACCGAGAAATATGGTGCACAGGGATGTAATGTTGGTGAAGATGGCGGTCTTGCTCCTAATGTATCCAGGCATGTTGTTCACTAATACGATGTGATCTTCTGAATGATCTGTTGTTGATGTTGGGACCCTGATTATGCAGCTTTAAAGAAGGACTAGATCTTGTAAAGGAGGCAATTGAAAGAGCAGGCTATAATGATAAAATTAAGATTGCAATTGACGTTGCTGCTACTGATTTCTGCGTTGGTAATGTTTCTCATTCCTTACAGTTTGTCAACTTTTTCTGATTTTCACTTTAATGAGTTGAAACGTGACATTTATATTCTCTGTATTAGGTACAAAGTATGATTTAGATTACAAGTCTCCTAATAAGTCAGGACAAAACTTCAAGTCAGGTGAAGATATGGTTGAAATGTACAAGGAACTATGTAGAGGTATATACCTAGGGTCATACTAACCGGACCCTACCTACACATAGGCCCTCACCTATTTTTAAAGAATGTACAAGCTGACAAAGCAGACAGTACAAGCGACGGCAGCGGTAAATCAACACACCCTCCCTACACCCTCCCTACATGGGAGGGTCAGTATATCACAGCCTATATAACTATGTTAACAATGTAGGTTTGTCACTATGTATAATGCTTCATGCAACTACATATGATGTTCAGTGACAATGATTCTTTCTTTTTTGACGTTTACCGGTGTCAAACCTTTTTAAATTAATAAATTATTAATTAATAACTAGTAGGGTACTCGTGCGTTGCGGCGGCGAGTACCCTAAAATAAAAATTTTCGGTGAATTATGTATTTTAGTTTATTATATTCTTTTTGACAATAAATTTACGGATATCAAGAATTTCGTTTAGTCCGTGCCCGTTCGGGCTCGAGCCCGTTGGCCCGTGCCCGTTCGGGCTTGAGCCCATTTGGCCTGTGCCCGTTCGGGCTCGAGCTCATTTGGCCCGTTGTCCGTTCGGGCTTTAATATTTGTATAATGTGCTTTATTATTTGTATTAGTGACATTTAATGCATTAATTGGGTTTTAATAACTTTATTAATTGTATTTATTGACTAGTTAATTAATTATATTTAATGTACATAATGCTCTATTTATTGTATTTAATGGTAGAAAATTTGTTTTAATTAGTTGTACTTTTAGCTTAAAAAATTGTAATGACATTTAATTTTCAACCGTGTTTTAATTATGTGCAAGCTATAATTAGAAAGCTAAATTTTAAGTAATTCTATATATAGAAGGCCTTCATGCTTTATTAGATAGTAAGATAACTCGCTAAATTAATAAAATATCCCTATAATCAAATAACCAAAATCCAGCGCATTACAATAAACTATTTGTCACATGGTTAACGATAGTAGAAATGCACAAATCAATTTTTCACATACTAAGTGAAAATAATTGTTGCCCAGAGATGAATAACCACATATAGGGCCTGTTTGGTAGGGGCTTTTTGGGGGAGCTGTTAGCTTTTTGTTAAAAAATAATTTCATCTAAACTAAGTAGCTCCGTTTGGATACATTAACTTCAAACTTTTATTTCAAACAAATAGCTCCTAAATGAAAAGCTGATTCATGAAGCTTTTTAAAAATCGTGGAGCTGTTAAAACTTTAAATTACTGATATATACTCCAAACATTTGTTTACAATTATAGATATGTCATTTTATGTCATTTTACATTTTATAATTACATTTAATAGCTAATTTATCAAACACTTTTATTAAAAAAAAAAAGAGATACAGTTTGTAGCTCATGTTAACAGCTTTGCAGCTTACAGCTTACAGCTAGTTTTGCCAAACATACCCATAGACTGTCTTTTGTATGTTACACAAGGTTATTTATGATTTTCCCTGTAATTTAGTTTTGTTTTGTTTTTTTTTTTTTTGGTTAAAAGGGTTAACCCCTGAAAAATAATTTAGTTTATATTCTTTTGCCTCAAATTACTTCACGTTCCTATAGGCGTTTTTTTGGTTATATTTAGATGGGCACCAGCCAATATTGCAAGTTTTAAACACAGGTTTTCTGAGTTAGTCAACGATATGGCAGTTTAGCTACAGTAATAAGACTAAAATATAATATTGGTAATCACCAACGAAAACATATCCATGTTGGCGGAAGGCATTTGTGTGACCTCATCTAAAAAAACGTTTGCCTTTCCATAAAGTGTAAAGTGCTAGGTACTAAATTATACATGATCAACCAATTATTGTCTATATAATTCATCCATGTTTGTTAATTATTTTATTGATAAAAACCATCAAATAAGCCAACAATTACACCTGAGCTTTATTCTCAGTCAAACAGCTATGAATTTATGATAGTTACACAACATTGTCTTCCAATTTATTCAGAATCTGAGGAATACACTACATGCATCTATGAAATACTAAATCACACACATGCAACTTACAACCGTTTTACAAATACATCCCGAAAAAAACCATTACAAATTAGAATACTTAGACCGTGGGGTTTTTATGGTAAAGAACATGTTTCTTGGGCTTAAAGAGGTTCCTAGACCGATTCATATCAAGAAACACAAGGTATTGCGCCCTAGCATTTGTCGCGAATGGAATCAGAGCAAATCCGCTAATAAGGATAGGGATCCATAACAAATCCTTATGGTAAAGTAGAAAAAAGCTGGCACTAAGAGCAACTATCATGGATGCAATAGATAGAAAAAGAAATGATAGACCGAGTATCAACCTTTGGGGAAAAAACTGCAAGAAATCACCTTCGGCATAATTAGCCCTGAAGAGGGATAAGAAGATGTAGAAGATTGATGCAGAAGATGAGAACAGAGAAATGGCATCCGCCACAACGAAAACTTTGAAGGTTGTTTTTGAATAAAAGATAGGGATACCACTGTTTTGGTCATACCCTCCCGGAACCGTAAAAGCAGCAGCGAATACCATAGTCGCGATAAGTGCAGCTACGACGATACATTGAGCAGCTATTTCTTTCATCCATACTTCCGCTTGTTTGACCATATCTTTGTGTTCCTTTGTAAATAACTCACGTGGTGTTAGACCATCACTGTTTCGCTGTTCTCTTAAAGATGGAGGGACTATTGACTTTACCTCCTACAACAAAAACAAATTAAAAGAGTTATAGACCAATTGGGGCTAGATGTATCCTATGAAGCTCATAATGGAATCTATATATGTACCTGGAACCATAAAACTTCTCTTTGCATCTCAAAAGCTTCTGAAAGCTGCTTTCGATTCACAGTCTTTCCAACTAAATGTAACATATTGTTATCTTTTATACCTTTGACAGAGGTTATCATATCCTTCATCACGCCTATCTCGTACAATAGACTATAGATACCCACGTGGCGGTGTCTGACAGCTATGTGAAAGATACTAAAGCCATCCTCATTATGCTGCCATATCAAATCAGGATATCTACGAATTAGCTCAACTATAAACTTGGTGTTGCCCATTTCTGCAGCAATAAATAGGGATAATTATTAAAATACCCCGGTTGCCCAAGTGCTAAGACTATCCGACCCGATCTCACAAAATTCTCCCCTTAGACCAGGGCAACTCGTATAATACAGCGGTTTGCATGAAATGGTGACACGTGTCACGTATTGTATTTTGGGCAACTTTTATTTGTTGGGCAACCGTATACTTTACAGATGGTTTTTTTGTCATTTCACAAATTTTACACTATTCACTGCTTTCACTACTGTTCATACCGTATTCGAAAAATTAATTTAAAAACAAACAGTGTCTCCTCTATACACTTCTTCCCTCCATCTCGTTTCACAGTCACGGTCAAAAAAATAAACTCGGTTTATGTTCGCGCTTGTTTATCTTGTTACACTATTATTTCAATCTCCAATCTACTACCATTGTTTTCCCTGATTGTCATCTGAAAACAGATTAACTGTTCATTGAACAGTGTTCCAATAAAATCATTTAACACCATCGATTGTTTGTTTGATTAGGAAAAATGTGGTATAATATGGTATGTAAAGCGTATTACGAATCTTTATTACATTTGTTTTGTATCGTTATTGATTTTTGTTTATCTGGTATAATATAGTGTTGTTTGTTTGTTTATGCTTTTATGTGGATTATGATTTGATTTTTGTTTTGGGTTGTATTTGATAAGCCACGATTTTGGGTTGTATCTGATACGCCATGCCTGAATCAAATAAGGTCATAAGCAAAACACCCTCTTCTTATGGTCCAATACTAAGTGGTTGTAGTTAAGTTGTAATCATCTGAACTGTTTATGATAGTGTTTACGCCGGCTGTATACATGTCTTCAAACTTAATTTGTTATGAATTGTATGTTCTGAGTTAACATATTTTTTCCTTTTAGGACTATGAAGCTAAACTAATCATTAGTAGCAAACTCAACTACTTTTTGTTGATAAATCAGAAATTAGACGCAAAACGACGAAACTTGTTTAGGAGTACCTGCTTTGGAAAATGGTTGGATCTGTTATACTTTGAACATGAAACACACCTCATTGACTATATGGTACGGAAACAAAGAAGAGTGGACGACTCTCATTATGATATGCCCTTTATCTATTACCTAGATGGACATACTCTGCATTTTGGTCGTCCTGAGTTTTGTCTAATGACGGGGTTGCGGTTTGGAAGTGTGAGCTTTGAGTTATACACTTCTGGTGCTCTCAAATTTCGTGATAGGGTGTTTCCTGACAAGCGAGGTTTAATTGTAACCAACTTAGACCTTATTGGTGTCATCGAGGATGAAGAGCAGTTTCGCAAGCTATGTGATGAGACGCAATATGGATATCTCTTTTGTTAGTCTTAGAGGTGATCTTTATGGGTCGTTTATTGACATGCCAAGTTGATGACACATTGATGAGGTTGGTTGAAAACCTAGAAGCTTGGAATGCATTTCCGTGGGGTGAATATATTTGGACCCATTTATATGACCAACTTCATAATGTAATGGATAAGCACACGGATAACCACCTTTTAGTATTGAAGAAAAACCCAAAATATGTTCCGACCTATACTTTGTCTAGATTTGTATTTGCTTTCCAGGTTTGTATTTCTTTTTATTAATAATATATTTTTCAGCCGAACATTTTGATGGACTGATTGATATGTTTGTGTTTTACAATTTGTTTAGATTTGGATACTCGAGTCTTTTGAAAGATCTGAACGTTGGTGGAGTAAAGACCCTAATGTGATTCCAAGAGCTATTGCATGGTCTATGAAGTCACCATTCAAAAGAAGCGACCGTTCCTACCTTTTTTCAAAGGTCACTCTTTTTTTTCTATTTGTTTTTACGTAAAATAAATTGTTGAATCCCTGTTGATCAATGATCTTTTTTTTTCTTGAATTGAAACAAAATTAATCACTACGCCGAATATAATGAATAATCTTAAGGAGAACAATGAACACACAAAGGTAGGAACCTGTTCTTTTTGTACTCTCCCTTCTGCTTCTTTCTAAGTTGCACAACCAAATCATGTTTGGCATCCTGTCTCTCTTCAGGAGTATACATTTCTCTTTCCTCCTCCTGAGTTTGCATTGTCTTTTTCTTTCCAACTTGTAGGATCGAGGCCTTGATTGATCTTTGAGCCAATAAAAATCTCTGTATGACAAACTTATATTTATGCGGAAACTAAATATAAGAATGTGAAGAAGACAATGACTAATGAACTATGATCCTCTATGGATCTTTTATTAACTTTTGTATTCGATTACCAAAACATATATGAAACTCTAAGCCGTATGTTTCTTTTATAGGCAAGAAACCCTAATACGACTTCTATGAAAACGTGTGTAGACATAAACACAAATCTCTTCCTAGAATAACTCTAACTAACATACTAAAAATAAGCAACGACCAGCAGCAATAAACACTGCCAGCAGGAACACATCAAAGCTACCAGCAGGATTGCACTTGAGCAGCAGCAACAGTAAGTAACCAGCAGCAACATCTTTAAAGCAAACATTTCCAGCAGCAACCTCTATATAACAGCAGCAACAGGAAATCATCTCCAATTAAGTTGCTTACCATGTAATTCTCTTGATCTTGACTGCTACTATGACAATGTGTACATCAAATCACTTAAGTTTCATACTATTCTCATCACTTCCAGGTGTGTTAACTCCTGTGAGAGGTGAATCATTGAAAATTAATGGATTTGATGTCTCTTTACCAATATCCATCACTACTGGAGTAGCCAATGTTTTTGTGTGTAAGACCATGGTACATTGATAACCATATGATTTTTTAGTAAATCATCAACTATAAACGGATTTGACTTGTCTTTACCTGTAGCCGTTTGCTCAGGACTAGCCAATTCTTGGTTACAGCAGAACCTTGGTGAATTGAGTACCAAATATGGTTTTCCAACTGCCTTTACCACAAGCCATATACATGTGGGCTAGCCAATTCTTAGGAAACCCAAAAGGGTAAAATCCATGGTGAATTGAACACCATTTCAACTCTCAGTTCTTAAACATGGGTGAGTTGAAGTACCCTAATAGTTTTGAGCAAACTATCACAGCTATAAACGGATTTGAGGATCACACCAGAGCCGTACCCTCATGGTGAGCCAACTTTTCCTTGTCTGCTAGACATGGTAAGTTGAATACCATTTGTTGTGTGGTTCAAGAACCAACACTGTACCTGCAAGTGGTGCCCTCAAAACAAACAAGTTTGCTCAAAAAACTAAATAAGCATCCCCTTAGGCTTATACCAAAATCAAACAGATGAACCTTTGGTAGTGGCAATTTGATTTTTGATAAATCTAACACAATTGTTTAGCTGTGGTCATATCATTCCCAACAGCCATTTTGCTGACCTTCAACTTACTTTTAAGCATTCTTTCCATCAGCTCTACAGACAAAGGATACTGAACATCCGCAAACATACATAACACCTTATTAGAGATGGTTTCAAGGACATGAACATTAGAAGGAGAATACAACCTCCAACTATGAACTCTCCAAGACTGTTGATCAGACCAAACATTACAAGAACCTCCTCCCACTTGAGAATCCATTAAAACTTTCAAATCACCCCAAAGGTGAAGACTGATGCGTGGTTTTTGCGACCTTACAACAGGTTTTACCTCTCGAGGGATCTCAAGAGGCTTACAACCCCACCAGGCAGTGTACCTGACCGATGTAGTATAGTGTAGTGGTAAGTACGGGGGATTGATCGTTCTCCACAGGGAATAGTGTCGTTAGGATTGAAAAACTACTTTAATAGGTCTAAGGGTGAGGGAAGATTCTTTTTTTGTATTTTTATAATTTTTATAAAAGCAAGTAAAATCTCGGGTTTGAAGGAGTGGGCGGAATTAGTTGCTAGTCAACTAACCCAAATAACTACAAATGCAAATAAAATAAAATAACTGAAAATGAAAAGGTTGTGAAACTTATGTGGGGAGAAATGTGTTTACTTAGATTTCCTTACTCCCTAACTATCTTTTACCGGTTGATTAGTGTGTATTAATTGCGTGGATGACGGGTGTATTCCTTAATACCAATCGTGGGGTGGCGTACGTACTTCCCCAACTCTACAAGCTCCTACTTCACTCCTATGTCGAGCCGGCTAAGAAGCTCCTAACATGGGATCACTAGAATTCGCTCATGCATTAAATACAACCATAAAAACCTAGTACGCATTGGTTCATGTTTCTTAAGACGTTCAAGCAAATTACCGAATAGGAGGTTAGCCAGTTTTCTTAAGCCTAACATCGATAAACAATCATCCAATACAATTAATAACACACTAATAACCAATAATCAATAGTTAGGTTTCATTAGATCTAAGCAAACACAAGATAAATCTAGCCTAGCATGTTAATTAAAAGACAAGAACAAGATATAATCAAACAACACATAGACATATTGATTGATTAAATGAATACTTATCTTCAATTAAACATGGGAGATCCAAGGGTATGAAAACCCTTAAAAATGGCAGAAATTCGTCTTAGGGTTTCTCCTCACAAAGTTGCACACTAATGACAAAAAAATTGCAAAACTATATATAGAGTTTAAGGGCTGACGGCGTCACGTTGTAGATCTTGACGCCGTCACCTCGCCGTGTCTAGGGGTCCCGGATGGCCTTCCTGACGCCGTCCCTCTTTAGTCCTCCAAAATCCTCCCTGGCTTATCAAGGCTTGACGCCGTCTCTCTTTAACTTAAACCGTGATGGCCTTGATCACCTTAAAGGGTGACGCCGTCAGACTTCCCATTGTAAAATTCTCTGGCTTATCATGTGTATTTTTCATATCCACCTCTTTTGCCAAGCCATGACGCCGTCTAGAACAATCCCTGACGCCGTCAAAGGTACTTTTCCAGCCGATTTTGAGACTTTGTCGTTTTCTTCACTTTTATGCTCCAAAAACGTCCAAAATGCTTCCTTTTCCAGATTTCTTCTCCAAAGTACCTAAAATGACAAAAGGAACGATTTAGGGCAATATTTGATCAAATAAATACGATTTAGGGCTTAAATGACCCCCTAAAAGCGGTACACTTTTCGCTTCATCAAATACCCTTACACTTGAGATTTGCTTGTCCTCAAGCAAATGCGCTTTTATTCTAATCAAAATACAAGTTAGGGGTCATTTAACGCTAATATAAAAGTAATTACAACAAATAGTCGTTCGACTTTAATCATAATAAGCACGGAGATTACAAACTAGCACCTCACAAGTAGTGTTTAGATACTCACATCTCTCAGGTGTCATAAAAGTATATCTCATAAATGAAAACGGATAATATCTCTCACTACCTGTCATAGCAAATAGATTACCATAGGCTTGGGAAAGGATCGAAAACCTCCTCCACTAGGCGTAAGCACCTAAGATAAACTATCAAAGAGGGCTTTTAAATGGGTTATAACGTGAGGTGTAGGGATATGATAAACACGGTTTTGTTGGATAAGGGATATTTTACTGGTGGCGAGTTAAAGATCTTGATTAATTACATGTACTATACAATGTTGCTAAGCCAAGACTAGACTCGACTTAAGCTAGAAACAAAATAACAAAAACATAAAATAAACATAAAATGAAACGGGATGGTAGTCCGTATGTTTTTTCTATTTTTCTTTTTGTCATTTTTTTTTTCATACACTCTTGCCCTACCATCCAAAATAATACATCATAGGGGCGTTGCATTCCCCTTACACTTGAACTTTTACATAACTTTACAAATAACTATTCTAATGACTCGAATTAAGATAATCGAAACACTTGGAGTACTTTTAAAATATTTAGCACATATGGGGGTAATAATGTTGTTCTTCCCCATTACTCCATTACACTAGTACTTTACCCATGAGTCCCAATCGTCCCAAAACAATATGTACAAGGATATGACTCGACTTAGCAACCATGTAATCAATTAGATAATTAACTTGGGTTTAAACAAATGTTGTCACAATAATGCACTAAAAATGAGTGCATACAAGGTAGGCTAAGGCGATTTGGGTGTACATTTAAGTGGGGTGTAAACAAATTCTTCCTTTAAGTAAAATACTTAAAGGTTGAAACGAAAAGATAGGCTCTGAGGGGTGTACTAGGGGTATCGTGTACTAAAAATGAGTACAACGCAAAGGGTGTGGGAGAATTACTTGACCAATGTAGCCAAAGTAATTATAACAAAAACACAGGTGTAAAATAATGGGTTAATCCTAATGCCTCTTATCATGTAGTAAATCTAACTACACGAATGTAGTCTCACTTGTGGCCTCGGAATGGTCCTAACGCAAGTTCTAGAATCTAAGTGCTACCGGTACACACATCATAGCATAAATGCTTTTCCTGCCAATTCTAGGGGCGAACCTCACATATTTGGGGGTGGAAAACTTTTTTAGTGGTACGGTTTTTGTGCTAGTCATATAACTCCTATCCATGAGACGCTCATTAAGATCAAAGTTTTACTCCTAAATGTTGTAAAAAATTTTAATTTTGGCACTAAAATTGCCCTAACAGGTATTTCTCTCAGTTTTATTACACATCTACCATTAAACAAACAAAAATCAAGCGTAATTGTATTCTCTAAAGTATCGTATTTTTACCCCCCCTTACACTTAAGATGAACATTGTCCCAAGTGTTCAAATAACAAGATGTAAAAGTAAGAAGGTAAAAGAATGAAATCAAATACTCCCCTGATTCGCTCGGTGGATAATGTGGTAACATGGTTAGATCTTCTTTCAAGAGAATGTAGAAGCTCCGAGATTAAAGCATCGCCAAAAGCTTGATTCCACATACATTTCCTTGTCCAAAATAACCTGTTAAACCTGAGAAAACAAACACGAAATCCTGCATAACATCGGCGGGATAAATTCTATATAAGGATATAATGCTTGTGGAATGATAATTTTGCAGATTCCTGGAGATTATAAGTTAGAGATTTAATAAAAACTTTTTATGAAAACAAAACTTTCAAAAAAATTCATAAAATTAACACCTGACGCCGTCAGGTTGTAAGTCCTGACGCCGTCAGAAATGATCTGACAGAATTCTCATGTTAAGTTTCCGGAAAATTTCTGGAAAAACCTATACCTTACTTCCTGGAATTCTTGCAAAATATCATTATGACTCGATACAAGCATTTGACTCAAACAAATACTAACATGTATGTTAATTTAATATTATTACGATTCATGTTCATTTGTGTTCTAATAAACCAATTTGGATTTCCCTTACACTTAACTTTTGCAAAATACCTTTATATGTAGTTAAGACGAAGTTAAAAACAAGATAAAGCATTTTCACAATTTAGTTTTTTTTTTTTTGAACATGAATCAATAATAATAAAAATTAAACATACATACGGAAACAAATAAAATCAAACAAACAAATAAATAAACACACAAAGCAAATAAAGCTTGGGTTGCCTCCCAAGAAGCGCTTTTCTCTATTAACGAGTCTTGTAGCTAGACTCAAAGTCACGTACATTACGTGATTCCATCATTGGTTACGGTTCCTAGGCCATTCTCATGTCCGGTTTTATATTCCGGTCCTAATTTCAGACAATCCTTGTAGAAACCGGATATCCTTTCCATAACATAGTCTACTCCTTTACTTCTATCTTCATCATTCCTATAGTAGACCGCTTGCTTAATCTCCTTCTCAACATTTGACAAGTGTTGGAATTGCTCTATCTTATATGGCATTTGGTAGTTTACCTCATCGGTCTCATCCTTAAATCTAACTATCCCTAAGGAAGGTTCATAAGTCATTCTAGAGACCTCAACAAATGGTTTTCCAAAAACTACTTGAGTTAAGGATGCATCGACTATTGGGCGGATATCTTCTACAATTACAAAGTCGGTGACATAGGTGAAGTTTCCTACATAAACCGGTAATCCCTTAACTCTTCCCGTGAAGTTACTCATCCAGCCCTTATCAGGGAACATCCTATACCCAAGTTGATTTTTCATTATTAAGTTGTAGTGGGCTCTAGTCATGATGTTTATGGGTGATCTAAGGTCGATATAAGCTTTCCACACATGCAAATGTCCGATGTTGCATGGTATGTTGAGATTAGAAGGATCGCCTAATTTTATAATTGGTCTACCTAGGAAGTATGGTGTCTCGGGGTCATCGAATAAGTCTGTATGATATGCGCGCTCTTCCTTAGTGGGTAGCCTATTGAAGTAGTCCTCATCATCATCTACTTCTTCAATCTCACTTTTCCTAACTTCCTTATCAACCTCGACTTTCTTAACCTCATCCTCAGGTTCACTATTATCCTCATTCCTATCAATTGGTTTAATAGTGACAACGTTGAAGAAGTGGATGTGTTTGGATGAAGAGGGGTCTTTTACTTGAGGTTCGCTATTTGTGTTCCTAGCGTCCTTATGTGGAGGTGATAGCACTTGGTTATTGAGGGCCTTCAATAAGTTGTCAATTTTATTGGTCATCTCCGTTTGTTGTTGATTGAATTCGGATTCAAACTTGGCTAAACGAGCTTCTTGAGATGCCATAAATTGAGACATCAATCCTTCAAAGTTATTGGTACTACCATTGCTGGAAGGATTGTTGTTGAAAGTACGGTTCGAGTTGGAACCGCTTGATTGGAAACGATTAGGTGGGTTGGAAGAATTGGTTTGTTGTGCGTTTAGGTTTTGTTTCCACCTAAGGTTTGGGTGATTTTTCCATGAGGGGTTGTATGAATCACCGTAGGGGTTTGGCTCGGGTTTGAAAGTGTACCACTTGTCTCCCGCTCCGTCGGAACGCGAGGATGCATAGTCCGCAAAAGCTTGTTCGGGGAGTTCCATGCAATCACGAGTGTCGTGGGGACCACTACATAATTCACATGAAGAAGTGATTTTGTTCACTTGGCTTGAAGGTTTAGGAGCCTCGTAGGATTTCATAAGAAACTTGACTTGGTCTTCAAGTTCTATGATCCTACGGTCGGAAGTGCTTGAATTGTTCGAAGGCAAAGATATTGCCTTGACCGTTTTATTCAAATCATGGGGATCACTCCAACTTTCGTTGTCATAAAGAGCAAGATCTTCTAGGAGAGCCCATGATTGTTCCGCACTTAGATCACGTAGCTTACCACCGGCCGATGTAACCTCCCGTGATTTTCCCTTTGAATAATAAGTGATTAATAAATCATACGTTATCTAATAACCATTTTTACTGGTTAAAATTTCTTTTACTAGACTATATAATTATAACGATATTTGTAATTTATCATTTACCTAGGAATGAATGCTCACACACGAACCTTGATAGTCTAAGAATCGCGAACTTACTAAAAACATTTAACGTTTACTGTTTAACGTCTATACGTTTCGTCATTTGACCAAACGCGTTCTAATAATTTCTCGAGCTCATGGAAATTATCCTAATTACTCACTAATGACATTGGGCCTCGACCCGATACCCAAAACATACCACATGGGCCTACATGACCCATTGGACCTCGGCCAAATCCGGTTGCAAACCAAACACCACCAAACGGACCCTTAGTTATTCTTTCTTTTCTTTGGGCCGATCTATGCAACAAGCCCAGCTGACCAAACCAACGAGCCCAGCTGCCAAACCAACCCACAAACCTTATAATAATTTCGGTATACATGTCCTAAACCCCGTATACTTTGGCATGCTATCTCACAAATTCGCTTAACGACCTATGGATATTTTACCTCCCTCGTTAGACCTCTCAGCTGAGAATTGAACGTGACAAACCACTCACGATATCATGAACATTTACTCACTCAAAAGTTATCAAAGTATAACTCACTCGTCACATTATAACCCGACTCAAGTTTTGAGTTTTGTTTTAGAAACTCATGCAAGCAACTCCCAAACCGAACCAAACGAATTCACAACATTGATACACATGTTTTAAACGTTCATTGACTCTCAAAAGCTTCCAACAAGGATCAAACAAACCAAGTAAAATCGAATAAGATTCCCTCTTGTTATTCGATCACCACAAGGACGAACATGCAAAGTTTGAGGAAAACTTGCACTCCCAAACCAAGGTAAGAAGGAAGTGAATTCATAAACAACCAAACCAATAATTATTCTCCTTGTTTGTTCTCCTTGGATCAAGCTCCACAAGGACGAGTAGATTTCAATTTCCCTTTTTCACTTCAAGAGTAAATCACTTATTCACGTTTGCTCACTTAGAGAAGAAATGAATCCTCATATAAGACAATGCCAAACTCCACATAAACTATGGTTTCTTTGTCTTTTCCTTTTGTTCGTATACCACAAGGACGATTCATATGCATGAATCTCAATCACAATATTACTACACTCCCTATTTGCTCACTATTGACTAGTACCAAGATAATCATTACTCACCCCAACACACGCTTCTATCTCTCCATATATACATGCATGCATGTACGAGATTCAGGCACACCCTCAAAGCAAATCACAACCCAAAATCTTTCAAAGTCTTTAGACTGCGAAGTCGACTAGCATTGACAACATTGGAAGCAATTCGATTCAAGCCAAGGGCAAACCAACACCCACTCTTGTGTCTTTGGTGTGTCGAGAAACTAATCACAAACTCTTTCGAGCCCGTCTCACAACCTACGTCGAGTTCTACCCACCCTTTTGAAGTAAGGTGAGTGAATCTCACTATTTTTATAATCCTTTATATATTTTCTTTTGATCGTGTTCCATTTACTTTACTCGTATAGTTTCACATTCACATTAACAACATATACATTTAAAAGGCTAATCTAAATGTTCACTATATGGTTAACAAGGTTTAATAAATATTCGTCAATCATGACAATGTTTAAACCACACTCGAGACACGTTTCTATGTCATTATGAACCTATACGATTGCACTAAAACACTTAGAATATTTCTATGTTACAAAAGTGTTTTGTAAAACAGCCTAAGTCACTCACACTTGAGCCTTGTTATTCTGAATCGAGACTCACGACCCCTTGTTTTTAAAAACTTGAACTATTAGTTCACATGGTGAACTAATAAACTACGCAAACTATATTTGATATCAAGCTCATTCGATCACAGTTCGCACCCTTAAGTAAATCACTACCGAGACAGTTTTTATAAAACCTTAAATATAACGCTTGGGCCGTTTAGTCCATTAAGCTGTTTTTTTTTAAGCATTTTGTATAAGCTGATCGTATAAGCTCTTTTGTAATGTTTTTATAAAGCTAAGATGAGTCCAAACCAGGGCCCAACACCCCTCCAAACCCAACGGATCACAAACTCTTAACGGGCCCTTAATAAACTCGTTAAGGCCCATAAGCTGAAAAATAAGCTTTTAAGCGAATAAGCAGTTTCTATAAGCTCATTAAGCTGTTTTGAGCTTAACTATAAAATAAAAACATTAACTTTTGAATTTGATGAAATTTGGACTTGATTTGCAAAAGGTTGCAAACCGAAGGACCAAAACTGCCAATTTACAACTCATCAACCTTGTTTATTAATAACGATTTCGTTATTACCTATCGTTTCTTCGACAAATGAAACATACTCACAAGTTATATTTATATATAACTTATTCTTGAATCTCAAGCATTAAAACACGCATGTTTAATGTTACTAGTTAACTATCAAACGATAAATACAAATAACTAATATTCGCGATTTAACCAGACTTAGACTATCAAACCACTGAAACTTGCCATATATTATCTAGGTCGTGTGTTGGAGCAGTTTCCTTTCATCGTTTGAATTACGATACTACTACCACTACTCTACAACTAAGGTGAGTTCATAGCCCACTTTTCAACTTTTAAACTCTTTTGTGGGGAGATACATGCTACAAAACATGAACACAAACTTTTTGTATGCTATGCCTGATGTTATTATTGCTTAAGTAGCTATTGCCAAAAAGTCCCTCTATCATGAACCTTAATCACTTACGAGTGAACGTAAATAGTTGTGAATAGATCTATTTGGGACTGACAATCCCCGTTTGAGTCTGCTAGGATGAGCCACTCATACGCACTTTATTTAAACAAACTCTAGGTTATTGGCAAATACCTACCTTGAGGGCCAATATTCTTTACATCATACATGATGCCTGTTAAGCATTGCGTGTCATGAGCTTAATGCAATAACAACTTGATTTTAACTAGTTAATTGTATTCGAAGCAATTAACATTTATACTTGTGTTCAAACTGTTAAACTCAAACCTATGAACATCACTCAACTTTTGTTGACTTTTAGCATGTATTCTCAGGTAACTAGAAGCTGAAGCTCAAGGCACGGAGTGGGCATTAAACCCGGCACGGGTTCTAAATAAATGTTTATCATTCAAATTTAAATAAACAAGTTCAACTATGAAACATCTTTGTATTATAAAAACTCTTGTGTTTTGAATGATAAATTAAAACGTCTTCTTAAGTCATTTTCTATGGTTATGACTGTGATCCACTACGTAACACCCGGTAAAGTCTTCCGCTGTTGCTATTCGAAATTTGGGGGTGTTACAGATTGGCATCAGAGCCCATGGTTATAGAGAACCAAATGTATTTTGAAACATTGGACTATAACTACATTTTTAAAACGGACCATTTTTTTTAAAGATAACCACCTTATGCCTTCCGTGCCTACGCATATCCAACATTAAAGAATGTTGCTTACTACATTAAGTTCTTAACTAAATTTAACATGTGCATGATTATGTTAATAGCTTACATTTATTATTCGGGATTATTACAGTACTATGTCTTCAGACCCCCATCCTATCACTGTATTATCTGATTCAGAGAATGAGGATCCTATGCCTTTCACGCTAGACTTTGCTACGGCAGCTATACCGATGTCACCTGCTACTGACCGGTACATGGAAAGCCAGCAATTTTTACCGGCATCTGACACGGAGATTTCCCCTCCAACATCACCCATCCCATCACCTGACCCAATTCGCCGGCATGTACGAGTACGACAACTCCAGCCGTACGAACCCGAACCCTTTAACCAACTTTATCGACGCCCCGGAGAAGGTTTTGTTCGCAAATACACTCCCCGAAAACGGGCACGTACACCACCAGTTTTGATCATACCACCTTCAGCTCCTAAGCATACCAGGACACCACCACCTACACCACTATCTTCTGTTCCACCACCTACTACTTTCTACCAGCAGACCACCACTGTTCCATTACCATCCACTACTCCATCACCTGCTTCACCACCATCAGCTACACTCAGTGAGCCTCTGCCACCTCGTGAGAGAACATACCGCTTGGTTCCATCTTCATCGGACCCCTATGTTCAGGCTATAGATGAGGCCGCAGTTCGCACTGGAACCCGCAAGAGAGTCGATGCTCGTCGATGGTCTTTCTTGCTACCGATCATTCGTCACTGGAGATCCCAGGAGGGAGCCCCGAGAGCCATGGAACTAGGAGAGAGTTCGGCTACTGCTGCTTCAAGGATTCTTCCGGTTACCGGAGAACCCCTCCATCACACTGTACCTCTACTGGCAGCCAGATTAGTTAGACATGAGGACCGCCTTGACGACATTGTAGACATTCTTGACGACCTACCACTAGAGCAGGTTGAGACTCTTGGAGAAGAAGTAGAAAACCTCGTGATAGGCCAGTTAGCAATGGAGACAGTCTTCGATCAAGTGTGTACTAGTTTGGAGGAAGCCATTGAGACTATTTCAGTGCTAGGAAATGCTACTACTACGATGCAGACAGTGATTGAGACACTAGACTCTGAGCTTAACCAAGTTAGCTCTGAGGTTCTGATTCTGAGGCTTATGATTGAGGATTCCCAGGCTAGGGAAAGAGATCGAGACCAGACAGTGGAGACCTTGATGACTATGATTACAGATCTTCAGCGCCGCTTAGATGGTGCACCAGGAGGACCATAGATCAGGGATGTGTCAGTATAGCTAGGAGATATCTTAGCCTATCAATGTTGTATTAATAAAGAATCTTGTATCTTTATGTTTTGTAAAACAGATCAAACAAGTTATTAATCTATGTTGTGTGGATGTACTATATTGATGTCGATTTATGTATTCCGTGGTTGTTTCTTACATTCATGTGCATTACGATATTGTCTCGGCTCATACAGTTTAAATCCAATCATTTATGTTCTCATGTGTGTTGTGACTCAGACATGTCATGAATGTATTTATGATATGATATTTACTGTACCTGCAGATATAAACCAGAATCAAGATAAACTCCATATGATTAATAATATGACCGTAATATTATAATTCATATTAAATATAATCTAACCTAACGTGATCATTTTGAGATTTCTAAATATATGCTTTTGCAATATTAATAGAAACATGGCACGTACAAGGAAAGCAACCTCAGCCGCAAATCATGAAACAGCTACGCCTACCATGACTCCAGAAGCTATCCGCAAAGCAATCGCCGACGGTGTAAACGCAGTCTTGGCAGAACAAGCAAATGCTCGCAACAGTGGCACTAGCCTACCAACAGGAGAAAGTGCGGCAGTTGTGAACCGCAAGTGTACCTACAAGGATTTTATGAGTTGCCAACCAACATTTTACAAAGGAACTGAAGGAGTAACTGAACTTACTCACTGGTTCGAACGATCTGAAACGGTTTTTCAGAGAAGCGGTTGTACCGAAGAAAACAAGGTCACTTTCGCTACTGGAACTCTCATGCAAGATGCTTTGTCATGGTGGAATGCTACAGTCAAAGCCATGGGAATGACGGCAGCCTACCAGCTCCCTTGGACTGAGTTTAAAACCAAGATGCTGAAGAAATACTGTCCCCGTTCGGAACTAAGAAAATTGGAGGATGAATTCCATCTACTAGTAGTAAAGGGAATTGATCTTAAAACATACAACAGGAGATTCCAAGAGCTTAAGGTATTATGCCCTACTGTTGTACCAACTTTCGAAAAAGAACTAGAGAAGTATATCGAAGGACTTCCCCGTAGTATTGAGGGAAATGTCACTTCATCAAATCCGTCAACTCTAGAGGCAGCTATGGAGCTTGCTCAAAAACTACTGGACCGAGAGGCCAAATACAACAATGAACTCAAGAGAAAACTCGATGATAAGAGAACCACCCATCTCAACAATAATAAAAACCACCGCAACAGTAAATTCAACAACAACCATAGAAATAGTAACCCGTATCATCAAAACCGAAACAATCGTCACCACCAACAAAACAAACATCAGGAAACCATCAAGGCCTATGCTACTACTGAAGGCAGAGAATACCAAGGTCAGAAACCCCAGTGTAACAGGTGCAAGCTACACCACAATGGGCCATGCACAACCAAATGTACGAAATGCCAAAAAGTGGGTCATCAGACAAAGGATTGCCGAAATCCCGCTACTGGTAGCAACTTACAACCTATAACCCCAACTTGTTACTCCTGCGGAGAAGTAGGCCACTTCAAGAACCGCTGCCCGAAAGGAAATGGTCAACAAAGCAACGCGCGAGGAAGAGCGTATGTGTTAAAGGAAGAAGATGCCCCACAAAACCCTGATGTTGTCACGGGTACGTTTTTACTCAATCAACATAGTGCTAAAGTATTATTTGATACTGGAGCAGACAAAAGTTTTGTGTCAACTACATTTACTCCTTTACTTAACATTACCCCTTCCAAACTAAACACTACCTTTGAAATCGAAATGGCGGACGGAAACCTAATTGGCACCAACACCATAATTCGTGGTTGCACCCTAACCCTACAAGATAAACCTTTTTCCATCGATCTTATGCCCATTCAGCTCGGTAGTTTTGACGTAGTCATTGGAATGGATTGGCTATCCAAACACCACGCTAGAATACTATGTGACGAGAAAGCCGTGTGTATCCCATGTAATGGTGAAACATTTATTGTCCACGGAGACAAAAATAAGACGCGGTACGGTATTCTATCATGCACGCGATTGGTGAAATACATGAATGAAGGATGTCAAGCATTCATGGTTCATGTAACGGAAGACAAATCCAAAGAAAAGCGAATAGAGGACGTTCCAATCGTTAAAGAATTTCCAGAAGTATTCCCCGAAGAACTACCCGGTCTTCCACCACCACGTCAAATAGAATTTCAAATTGAACTAGTGCCTGGAGTGGCACCTGTGGCAAAAGCACCTTATAGGTTAGCGCCATCGGAGATGAAGGAATTGGCAGAGCAATTGAGAGATTTGTCTGATAAAGGTTTTATCCGAACCAGCTCATCACCTTGGGGAGCCCCAGTCCTATTCATTAAGAAGAAAAACGGATCTTTCCGAATGTGTATCGATTACCGGGAATTGAACAAACTCACTGTAAAGAATCGTTATCCACTACCCAGGATCGATGACTTGTTTGACCAATTACAAGGATCGAGTGTATACTCAAAAATCAATCTGAGGTCCGGATATCATCAGTTAAGAGTTCGAGAGGAGGATATTCCCAAGACTGCTTTCAGAACGCGTTACCGACATTACGAATTTCAAGTAATGCCATTTGGTTTAACTAACGCACCTGCGGTATTCATGGACTTGATGAACCGAGTTTGTAAACCTTACCTGGATAAATTCGTAATAGTTTTCATAGACGACATTCTGATATATTCCCGCGACGAAAAGGAACATGCCGAACATTTGAGAATTATCTTAGAATTACTCAAAAAGGAACAATTGTATGCCAAGTTCTCCAAATGTGACTTTTGGATTCGAACTGTACAATTTCTCGGGCACGTTATCGACAGTCAAGGTATTCATGTAGACCCCGCAAAGGTTGAAGCCATCAAAAGTTGGACATCTCCTACAAACCCCACAGAGATACGCCAATTTTTGGGTCTTGCCGGTTACTACAGAAGATTTATCGAAGGATTTTCAAAGATCTCGAAGCCTTTGACCGAGTTAACTCAGAAAAACAAGAAGTATGTTTGGGGAAAGGAAGAGGAATCAGCTTTTCAACTGTTAAAACAAAAGCTATGTGAAGCACCAATATTAGCACTACCTGAGGGAAGTGAAGATTTTGTAGTATATTGTGATGCTTCATATCACGGTTTAGGAGCTGTGCTGATGCAACGAAACAAACTAATAGCTTACGCCTCACGACAACTCAAACCACATGAAGTAAATTACACGACTCATGATTTGGAGTTGGGAGCAGTAGTATTTGCTCTTAAGATGTGGAGACATTACCTGTACGGCACCAAGTGCATCGTATTCACCGACCACAAAAGTCTTCAGCATATCTTAGATCAAAAAGAGCTGAACATGAGACAACGCCTGATGAAGCGAAAAGTGTACCGCTTTTAAGGGGTCATTTAAGCCTTAAATCGTATTTATTTGATCAAATATTGCCCTAAATCGTTCCTTTTGTCATTTTAGGTACTTTTGAGGAGAAATCTGGAAAAGGAGGCATTTTGGACGTTTTTGGAGCATTAAAGTGAAGAAAACGACAAAGTCTCAAAAATCGGCTAAAAGTTACTCTTGACGGCGTCACAATTAACTCTGGACGGCGTCATGCTTTGGCAAGAAAAAGTGGACGTGAAATTTACTCATGATAAGCCAGTGAAAATAGCATGTGAATTCTGACGGCGTCACGCTTTAACTTGATCGAGGGCGTCACGGCTTAAATCATAAGGGGACGGCGTCACGTTCATTGTTAGACGGCGTCAAGCCTTGATAAGCCAGAATGGATTTTTGAAGAGCTAAAGAGGGACGGCGTCAAGATGGTCATCCGGGAACCCTAAAAGCGGCGAGGTGACGGCGTCACACTCCATAAGGTGACGCCGTCAGAACCAAAAATCTATATATAGTTTTCTAATTTTTTGTCATTAAGGAGAGCTTAGTGTGTGGAGTTTTGGGAGAAAACCCTAAGACGATTTTAGCTACTTTTTCAGGGCTTTTTGCCTTGAGATCTTCCATGTTTCATTGAAAGATAAGTTATCAATTAATCATTCAATATGTCTATGTGTTGTTTGATTCTATCTTATTCTTGTCTTTTGTTTAACATGTTAGGCTAAATTTATCTTGTGTTTGCTTAGATCTAATGAAACCTAGCTATTGATTATTGGTTGTTAATGTGTTATTAGTTGTATTGGATGATTGTTTATCTATGTTAGGCTTAAGAAAACTGGCTAACTTCCTATTCGGTAACTTGCTTGAACGTCTTAAGAAACATGAACCAAATGCGTACTAAAGGTTTTTATGGTTGTATTTAATGCACAAGCGAATTCTAGTGATCCCATGTTAGGAGCTTCCTAGCCGGCTCGACATAGGAGTGAAGTAGGAGCTTGTAGAGTTGGGGAAGTAAGTACGCCACCCCACGAATGGTATTAAGGAATACACCCGTCATCCACGCGACTAATACACACTAATTAACCGGTAAAAGATAGTTAGGGAGTAAGGAAATCTAAGTAAACACATTTCTCTACACATAAGTTTCTCACCACATTTTATTTTCAGTTATTTAATTTTATTGCATTCGTAGTAATTTGGGTTAGTTGACTAGCAACTAATTCCGCCCACTCCTTCAAAACCCGAGATTTTACTTGCTTTCATAAAATTATAAAAACATAAAAAAGAATCTTCCTCAACCCTTAGACCTAATTAGAGTAGCCTTTCATACCTAACGAACACTATTCCCTGTGGAGAACGATCAATCCCCCGTACTTACCACTACACTATACTACATCGGTCAGGTACACTGCCTGGTGGGGTTGTAAGCCTCTTGAGATCCCTCGAGAGGTAAAACCTGTTGTAAGGTTACAAAACCACGCAATCAAGTTTTTGGCGCCGCTGCCGGGGAATAGTTATTGTTTAGGTTGAATTTTTATTTCTATTAGGTCTACTCACTAGATTCCCTTCTAGTGAGATTTTTATTTTATTTTTCTAGATTTTCTTTAGTCTATCTATTTTCTTCGTGTCTTTGTTCGTAACCATTACCGTCCGACATCATGGAAGATGGTAATATCCTTAACCCCCACAACCCACCACCACAACAACCACCACCACCTCCTAGAGCCCGTACTTTAGGAGAGTATTCCCGTCCTAGCCACCATGGCTATCGAAACACCATTGAGCTCACTCAAGGAGCCAATATCACACCCTTGCGATCCGACACCATCCGGTTGGTGCAAAGCGGATGCGCATTCCATGGACTTCGTTCTGAAGATCCTAATCAACATCTCAAGGATTTTCTTAAAATCGTTGATTCTATAGACCTTGATGTTGCCACTCGAGAGACGACCCGATTGCGTCTCTTTCAATTCTCTCTGCGGGACCAAGCTAGTCAGTGGCTAGAACGTCAACCCGCAGGATCCATCACCTCCTGGGATGATCTCACCACTCGTTTCCTTGCTCAGTTTTTCCCACCGGGAAGAACTACCAAGCTAAGGAATGATATCTTGATGTTCCAACAACGTCAAGGCGAAACTCTCTACGAGGCATGGACTCGATTCAAGGACTTACTCCAAAAAGTCCCTCACCATGGCATAGAACTTTGGATCCAAGTCCAAATCTTCTATGACCATATCAATCTCTCCACGAGGCAAACCATTGACCAATCGGCCGGTGGCAAGCTACGTGATCTAAGTGCGGAACAATCATGGGCTCTCCTAGAGGATCTTGCTCTTTATGACAACGAAAGTTGGAATGATCCCCGTGATTTGAATAAAACAGTCAAGGCAATATCTTTGCCTTCGAACAATTCAAGCACTTCCGACCGTAGGATCATAGAACTTGAAGACCAAGTCAAGTTTCTCATGAAATCCTACGAGGCTCCTAAACCTTCAAGCCAAGTGAACAAAATCACTTCTTCATGTGAATTATGTAGTGGTCCCCACGACACTCGTGATTGCATGGAACTCCCCGAACAAGCTTTTGTGGACTACGCATCCTCGCGTACCGACGGAGCGGGAGACAAGTGGTACACTTTCAAACCCGAGCCAAACCATTACGGTGATACATACAACCCCTCATGGAAAAATCACCCGAACCTTAGGTGGAAACAAAACCAAAACACGCAACAAACCAATTCTTCCAACCCACCTAATCGTTTCCAATCAAGCGGTTCCAACTCGAACCGTACTTTCAACAACAATCCTTCCGGCAATGGTAGTACCAATAACTTTGAAGGATTGATGTCTCAATTTATGGCATCTCAAGAAGCTCGGATAGCTAGATTCGAGACCGAATTCAATCAACAACAAACTGAGATGACCAATAAAATTGACAACTTGTTGAAAGCCCTCAATAACCAAGTGCTATCACCTCCGCATAAGGACGCTAGGAACACAAATAGCGGACCCCAAGTCAAAGACCCTTCTTCATCCAAACATGTCCACTTCGTCAACGTTGTCACTATTAGACCAATCGATAGGAGCATGGAAGAAAGTGACAAGAATGAGGGTAGGATAGAAAGTGAACCTAAGGATGAGGATAGGAAAGTCGAGGTTGATAAGGAAGTTAGGACAAGTGTGATTGAGGAAGTAGATAATGATGAGGACTACTTCAATAAGCTACCCACTAAGGAAGAGCGCGCATATCATACAAACTTATTCGATGACCCCGAGACACCATACTTCCTAGGTAGACCAATCATAGAAATAGGCGACCCTTCTAATCTCAACATACCATGCAACATCGGACATCTACATGTGTGGAAAGCCTACATCGACCTTAGATCACCCATAAACATCATGACTAGAGCCCACTACAACTTGATAATGAAGAATCAACTTGGGTATAGGATGTTCCCTGACAAGGGTTGGATGAGTAACTTCACGGGAAGAGTTAAGGGATTACCGGTTTATGTAGGAAACTTCACCTATGTCACCGACTTTGTAATTGTAGAAGATATCCGCCCAATAGTCGATGCATCCTTGACTCAAGTGGTTTTCGGAAAACCATTTGTTGAGGTCTCTAGAATGACTTATGAACCTTCCTTAGGGATAGTTAGATTTAAGGATGAGACCGATGAAGTAAGCTACCAAATGCCATATAAGATAGAACAATTCCAACACTTGTCAAGTGTTGAGAAGGAGCTCAAGCAAGCGGTCTACTATAGGAATGATGAGGATAGAAGTAAAGGAGTAGACTATGTTATGGAAAGGATATTCGGTTTCTACAAGGATTGTTTGAAATTAGGACCGGAATATAAAACCGGGAAGGAGGATGGCCTAGGAACCGTGACCGATGATGGAGTCACGTAATGTACGCGACTTTGAGTCTAGCTACAAGACTCGTTAATAAAGAAAAGCGCTTCTTGGGAGGCAACCCAAGCTTTATTTTATTTATTTGCTTTGTGTGTTTATTTGTTTGTTTGTTTGATTTTATTTTCCGTATGTGTGTTTAATTTTTTTTATTATTATTGATTCATGTTAAAAACTAATTTGTGAAAATGCTTTATGTTGTTTTTAACTTCGTCTTAACTACATATAAAGGTATTTTGCAAAAGATAAGTGTAAGGGAAATCTAAATCGGTTTATTAGAACACAAATTAACATGAATCATAATGATAATAAATTAGCATACATATTCGTATTTGTTTGAGTCAAATGCTTGTATCGAGTCATAATGATGTTTTGCAGGATTTCCAGGAAGTAAGGTAAAGGTTTTTCCAGAAATTTTCCGGAAACTTAAAATGAGAATTTTTGTCAGGTCATTTCTGACGGCGTCAGGGTTTATAACCTGACGGCGTCAGATTTAATTTCCAGAAATTTTTGAAAGTTTTGTTTTCATAAAAAGTTTTTATTAAAATCTCCAACTTATAATCTCCAGGAATCTGCAAAATTATCATTCCACAAGCATTATATCCTTATATATAGATTTTATCCCGCCGATGTTATGCAGGTTTTCGTGTTTGTTTTCTCAGGTTTAACAGGTTATTTTGGACAAGGAGATGTTTATGGAATCAAGCTTGTGGCGATGCATTAGTCATGGAGCTTCAACATTCTCTTTGGAGGAAGATCTAACCGTGTAATTTCATTATCCACCGAGCGAATCAGGGGAGTATTTGATTTCATTCTTTTACTTTATGCTTTTACATCTTGTTATTTGAACATTGGGGACAATGTTCATCTTAAGTGTAAGGGGAGGGTAAAAGTACGATTTTAGAGAATACAATTACGCTTGATTTTTGTTTGTTTAATAATAGATGTGTAATAAAACTGAGAGAAATACTTGTTAAGGTAATTTTAGTACCAAATTTAAAATTTTTTACAACATATAGGAGTGAAACTTTGATCTTAATGAGCGTCTCACGGATAGGAGTTATATAACTAGCACAAAAACCGTACCACTAAAAAATTTTCCACCCCCAAATATGTGAGGTTCACCCCTAGAATTGGTAGGAAAAGCATTTATGCTATGATGTGTGTACCGGTAGCACTTAGATTCTAGAACTTGCGTTAGGACCATTCCAAGGCCACAAGTGAGACTACATTCGTGTAGTTAGATTTACTACATGATAAGAGGCATTAGGATTAACCCATTGTTTTACACCTGTGTTTTTGTTATAATTACTTTGGCTACATTGGTCAAGTAATTCTCCCAAACCCTTTGCGTTGTACTCATTTTTAGTACACGATACCCCTAGTACACCCCTCAGAGCCTATCTTTTCGTTTCGACCTTTAAGCATTTTACTTAAAGGAAGAATTTGTTTACACCCCACTTAAATGTACACCCAAATCGCCTTAGCCTACCTTGTATGCACTCATTTTTAGTGCATTATTGTTACAACATTTGTTTAAACCCAAGTTAATTATCTAATTGATTACATGGTTGCTAAGTCGAGTCATATCCTTGTACATATTGTTTTGGGACGATTGGGACTCATGGGTAAAGTACTAGTGTAACGGAGTAATGGGGAAGAACATCATTTATTACCCCCATATGTGCTAAATATTTTAAAAAGTACTCCAAGTTTTTCGATTATCTTAATTCGAGTCATTAGAATAGTTTTTTGTAAAGTTATGTAAAATTTCAAGTGTAAGGGGGATGCAATGCCCCTATGATGTATTATTTTGGATGGTAGGGTAAAAGTGTATGATCAAAAAAAAAAAAAAAAAAAAAAAAAAAATCAAGAAAAATACAAAAAAAAAAAAAAAATGAAAAAAATAGAAAAAAAAAAACATACGGACTACCATCCCGTTTTATTTTATGTTTGTTTTATATTTTTGTTATTTCGTTTCTAGCTTAAGATCGAGTCTAGTCTTGGCTTAGCAACGTTGTATAGTACATGTAATTGATCAAGATTTTTAACTCGCCACCAGTAAAATATCCCGTATCCAACAAAACCGTGTTTTCCTTTTCCCTACACCTAACGCTATAACCCATTTAAAAGCCCTCTTTGATAGTTTATCTTTGGTGCTTACGCCTAGTGGAGGAGGTTTTCGATCCTTTCCCAAGCCTATGGTAATCTATTTGCTATGACAGGTAGTGAGAGATATTATCCGTTTTCATTTATGAGATTTATTTTGATGACACTTGAGAGATGTGAGTATCTAAACACTACTTGTGAGGTGCTAGTATGTAATCTCCGTGCTTATTATGATTGAAGTGGAACGATTATTTGTTGTAATTACTTTTATGTTAGCATTAAATGACCCCTAACTTGTATTTTGATTAGAATAAAAGCGCATTTGCTTGAGGACAAGCAAATCTCAAGTGTAAGGGTATTTGATGAAGCGAAAAGTGTACCGCTTTTAAGGGGTCATTTAAGCCTTAAATCGTATTTATTTGATCAAATATTGCCCTAAATCGTTCCTTTTGTCATTTTAGGTACTTTTGAGGAGAAATCTGGAAAAGGAGGCATTTTGGACGTTTTTGGAGCATTAAAGTGAAGAAAACGACAAAGTCTCAAAAATCGGCTAAAAGTTACTCTTGACGGCGTCACAATTAACTCTGGACGGCGTCATGCTTTGGCAAGAAAAAGTGGACGTGAAATTTACTCATGATAAGCCAGTGAAAATAGCATGTGAATTCTGACGGCGTCACGCTTTAACTTGATCGAGGGCGTCACGGCTTAAATCATAAGGGGACGGCGTCACGTTCATTGTTAGACGGCGTCAAGCCTTGATAAGCCAGAATGGATTTTTGAAGAGCTAAAGAGGGACGGCGTCAAGATGGTCATCCGGGAACCCTAAAAGCGGCGAGGTGACGGCGTCACACTCCATAAGGTGACGCCGTCAGAACCAAAAATCTATATATAGTTTTCTAATTTTTTGTCATTAAGGAGAGCTTAGTGTGTGGAGTTTTGGGAGAAAACCCTAAGACGATTTTAGCTACTTTTTCAGGGCTTTTTGCCTTGAGATCTTCCATGTTTCATTGAAAGATAAGTTATCAATTAATCATTCAATATGTCTATGTGTTGTTTGATTCTATCTTATTCTTGTCTTTTGTTTAACATGTTAGGCTAAATTTATCTTGTGTTTGCTTAGATCTAATGAAACCTAGCTATTGATTATTGGTTGTTAATGTGTTATTAGTTGTATTGGATGATTGTTTATCTATGTTAGGCTTAAGAAAACTGGCTAACTTCCTATTCGGTAACTTGCTTGAACGTCTTAAGAAACATGAACCAAATGCGTACTAAAGGTTTTTATGGTTGTATTTAATGCACAAGCGAATTCTAGTGATCCCATGTTAGGAGCTTCCTAGCCGGCTCGACATAGGAGTGAAGTAGGAGCTTGTAGAGTTGGGGAAGTAAGTACGCCACCCCACGAATGGTATTAAGGAATACACCCGTCATCCACGCGACTAATACACACTAATTAACCGGTAAAAGATAGTTAGGGAGTAAGGAAATCTAAGTAAACACATTTCTCTACACATAAGTTTCTCACCACATTTTATTTTCAGTTATTTAATTTTATTGCATTCGTAGTAATTTGGGTTAGTTGACTAGCAACTAATTCCGCCCACTCCTTCAAAACCCGAGATTTTACTTGCTTTCATAAAATTATAAAAACATAAAAAAGAATCTTCCTCAACCCTTAGACCTAATTAGAGTAGCCTTTCATACCTAACGAACACTATTCCCTGTGGAGAACGATCAATCCCCCGTACTTACCACTACACTATACTACATCGGTCAGGTACACTGCCTGGTGGGGTTGTAAGCCTCTTGAGATCCCTCGAGAGGTAAAACCTGTTGTAAGGTTACAAAACCACGCAATCAACGCCGCTGGTTAGAACTATTTAGTGATTACGATTGTGAAATCCGTTATCACCCAGGAAAAGCAAACGTCGTGGCTGATGCCTTAAGTCGAAAAGAACGACCGAAACCTCTTAGAGTCAGATCATTAGGAATGACCATTTGTTCACCCCTACCCTCACAAATACTCGCCGCTCAATCCGAGGCTCTTAAGGAAGAAAACCGACCTAGTGAAAAGATTCACGGTATGCCAGAGAATGAGAATGGCTTCGTACAAAGAGCAGATGGAGTGCTCTGTTTAAAAGAAAGAAGTTGGATTCCTTTATACGGAGGAATACGTGATCTCATTATGCATGAATCTCACAAGTCCAAGTACTCCATTCACCCAGGTTCTGATAAAATGTATCAAGACCTCAAGAAACTTTACTGGTGGCCAAACATGAAGGCAGACATAGCAGAGTATGTCGGGAAATGTTTGACGTGCGCAAGAGTAAAGGCAGAATATCAAAAGCCGTCAGGATTACTCATACAACCTGAGATTCCTGTATGGAAGTGGGAGCGCATTACAATGGACTTCATCACCAAGCTACCTAAAACATCAACTGGATTGGACACCATCTGGGTCATCGTTGATCGTCTCACCAAATCCGCTCACTTCATAGCCATCAAAGAAACTGATGAGATGGAGACACTCGCAAAACTATATCTAAAAGAAATAGTTTCACGACATGGAGTGCCGATCTCAATCATCTCAGATCGTGACAGTCGTTTCACATCTCATTTTTGGAAGTCTTTGCAAAAAGCCTTGGGAACCAAATTAGACATGAGTACGGCATATCACCCACAAACCGATGGACAAAGTGAAAGGACAATTCAAACCCTAGAAGACATGCTCCGAGCCTGTGTTATTGATTTCGGTAAAGGTTGGGACAGACACTTACCTTTAGCTGAGTTCTCTTACAACAACAGCTACCATGCTAGTATTAAGGCAGCACCATTTGAAGCACTCTACGGACGGAAGTGCAGATCGCCTGTTTGTTGGACCGAAGTCGGAGATGTACAACTCACCGGACCCGACCTCGTTCATGAGACAACAGAGAAAATAATCAAGATTAAACAACGACTACAAGCAGCAAGAGATAGACAGAAGAGCTACGCCGATGTGAGGCGGAAACCTATGGAATTTCAAATTGGAGACAAGGTCATGCTAAAAGTGTCCCCCTGGAAAGGGAAAGTACGTTTCGGAAAACGTGGGAAACTCAACCCTAGATACATTGGTCCATTCAAGATCCTAGAAAAGATCGGACCAGTGGCTTACAAACTCGAGCTACCAGAGGAACTTAGCCAAGTTCACAACACTTTTCATGTATCGAATCTTAAGAAGTGCTTGTCAGATGAATCTCTTGTAATTCCTTTAAAAGAGATTCGGCTCGACGACAAACTTGTCTTTACGGAAGAACCCGTGGAAATCATGGACAGAGAGGTCAAACAACTAAAACAGAACCGCATCCCTATTGTCAAAGTCCGATGGAACTCTAAACGAGGACCGGAATATACTTGGGAACGCGAAGACCAAATTCGAGCCAAATACCCACACCTATTTCCATAAACACCACTAACCACCATCTTAGACTAGAATTCCGGGATGAAATTCAGTGTAAGTGGTAGGTACTGTAACCTCCCGTGATTTTCCCTTTGAATAATAAGTGATTAATAAATCATACGTTATCTAATAACCATTTTTACTGGTTAAAAATTTTTTTTTTACTAGACTATATAAATTATAACGATATTTGTAATTTATCATTTACCTAGGAATGAATGCTCACACACGAACCTTGATAGTCTAAGAATCGCGAACTTACTAAAAACATTTAACGTTTACTGTTTAACATCTATACGTTTCGTCATTTGACCAAACGCGTTCTAATAATTTCTCGAGCTCATGGAAATTATCCTAATTACTCACTAATGACATTGGGCCTCGACCCGATACCCAAAACATACCACATGGGCCTACATAACCCATTGGACCTCGGCCAAATCCGGTTGCAAACCAAACACCACCAAACGGACCCTTAGTTATTCTTTCTTTTCTTTGGGCCGATCTATGCAACAAGCCCAACTGACCAAACCAACGAGCCCAGCTGCCAAACCAACCCACAAACCTTATAATAATTTCGGTATACATGTCCTAAACCCCGTATACTTTGGCATGCTATCTCACAAATTCGCTTAACGACCTATGGATATTTTACCTCCCTCGTTAGACCTCTCAGCTGAGAATTGAACGTGACAAACCACTCACGATATCATGAACATTTACTCACTCAAAAGTTATCAAAGTATAACTCACTCGTCACATTATAACCCGACTCAAGTTTTGAGTTTTGTTTTAGAAACTCATGCAAGCAACTCCCAAACCGAACCAAACGAATTCACAACATTGATACACATGTTTTAAACGTTCATTGACTCTCAAAAGCTTCCAACAAGGATCAAACAAACCAAGTAAAATCGAATAAGATTCCCTCTTGTTATTCGATCACCACAAGGACGAACATGCAAAGTTTGAGGAAAACTTGCACTCCCAAACCAAGGTAAACCAAGGTAAGAAGGAAGTGAATTCATAAACAACCAAACCAATAATTATTCCCCTTGTTTGTTCTCCTTGGATCAAGCTCCACAAGGACGAGTAGATTTCAATTTCCCTTTTTCACTTCAAGAGTAAATCACTTATTCACGTTTGCTCACTTAGAGAAGAAATGAATCTTCATATAAGACAATGCCAAACTCCACATAAACTATGGTTTCTTTGTCTTTTCCTTTTGTTCGTATACCACAAGGACGATTCATATGCATGAATCTCAATCACAATATTACTACACTCCCTATTTGCTCACTATTGACTAGTACCAAGATAATCATTACTCACCCCAACACACGCTTCTATCTCTCCATATATACATGCATGCATGTACGAGATTCAGGCACACCCTCAAAGCAAATCACAACCCAAAATCTTTCAAAGTCTTTAGACTGCGAAGTCGACTAGCATTGACAACATTGGAAGCAATTCGATTCAAGCCAAGGGCAAACCAACACCCACTCTTGTGTCTTTGGTGTGTCGAGAAACTAATCACAAACTCTTTCGAGCCCGTCTCACAACCTACGTCGAGTTCTACCCACCCTTTTGAAGTAAGGTGAGTGAATCTCACTATTTTTATAATCCTTTATATATTTTCTTTTGATCGTGTTCCATTTACTTTACTCGTATAGTTTCACATTCACGTTAACAACATATACATTTAAAAGGCTAATCTAAATGTTCACTATATGGTTAACAAGGTTTAATAAATATTCGTCAATCATGACAATGTTTAAACCACACTCGAGACACGTTTCTATGTCATTATGAACCTATACGATTGCACTAAAACACTTAGAATATTTCTATGTTACAAAAGTGTTTTGTAAAACAGCCTAAGTCACTCACACTTGAGCCTTGTTATTCTGAATCGAGACTCACGACCCCTTGTTTTTAAAAACTTGAACTATTAGTTCACATGGTGAACTAATAAACTACGCAAACTATATTTGATATCAAGCTCATTCGATCACAGTTCGCACCCTTAAGTAAATCACTACCGAGACAGTTTTTATAAAACCTTAAATATAACGCTTGGGCCGTTTAGTCCATTAAGCTGTTTTTTTTAAGCATTTTGTATAAGCTGATCGTATAAGCTCTTTTGTAATGTTTTTATAAAGCTAAGATGAGTCCAAACCAGGGCCCAACACCCCTCCAAACCCAACGGATCACAAACTCTTAACGGGCCCTTAATAAACTCGTTAAGGCCCATAAGCTGAAAAATAAGCTTTTAAGCGAATAAGCAGTTTCTATAAGCTCATTAAGCTGTTTTGAGCTTAACTATAAAATAAAAACATTAACTTTTGAATTTGATGAAATTTGGACTTGATTTGCAAAAGGTTGCAAACCGAAGGACCAAAACTGCCAATTTACAACTCATCAACCTTGTTTATTAATAACGATTTCGTTATTACCTATCGTTTCTTCGACAAACGAAACATACTCACAAGTTATATTTATATATAACTTATTCTTGAATCTCAAGCATTAAAACACGCATGTTTAATGTTACTAGTTAACTATCAAACGATAAATACAAATAACTAATATTCGCGATTTAACCAGACTTAGACTATCAAACCACTGAAACTTGCCATATATTATCTAGGTCGTGTGTTGGAGCAGTTTCCTTTCATCGTTTGAATTACGATACTACTACCACTACTCTACAACTAAGGTGAGTTCATAGCCCACTTTTCAACTTTTAAACTCTTTTGTGGGGAGATACATGCTACAAAACATGAACACAAACTTTTTGTATGCTATGCCTGATGTTATTATTGCTTAAGTAGCTATTGCCAAAAAGTCCCTCTATCATGAACCTTAATCACTTACGAGTGAACGTAAATAGTTGTGAATAGATCTATTTGGGACTGACAATCCCCGTTTGAGTCTGCTAGGATG
Organism: Artemisia tridentata subsp. tridentata; assembly: GCA_021014915.2. Lineage (NCBI taxonomy): Eukaryota > Viridiplantae > Streptophyta > Magnoliopsida > Asterales > Asteraceae > Artemisia > Artemisia tridentata. The sequence continues at coordinate 1,520,468 of CP139505.1, read as the reverse complement.
AGCCACTCATACGCACTTTATTTAAACAAACTCTAGGTTATTGGCAAATACCTACCTTGAGGGCCAATATTCTTTACATCATACATGATGCCTGTTAAGCGTTGCGTGTCATGAGCTTAATGCAATAACAACTTGATTTTAACTAGTTAATTGTATTCGAAGCAATTAACATTTATACTTGTGTTCAAACTGTTAAACTCAAACCTATGAACATCACTCAACTTTTGATGCGCGTGATGTGTCGTTGCGGTTTAGCAGTTTTAATGCCTACTCAAGTTTTAAATTTATATTTAGCCGACTTATCAATAACACACACACTTAACGAGCAGTGTACCCGGTCAGTATGAAGATAATGGTAAGTAGAGTGTCGATCACTAAGAGTGGAACGTATAATCTCGTTAATCTAATCAGTATTTTAATATCCTAACGCAAGGGGGTTTCAGCCTGAGAGACTGGCACGATTTGTTGCAATTAAATAATAAAATAAACCAATAGGCACGAATCAGCAAGTAGCTCACACGTACACAGATAAATACTCGAGACAATAAGAGGGCTGTCCTTATGATTAAGTAGTTTGTCACTTGTTTTATTGATAGCTTTATATGAAGTGTATGTAGTTAATCCTTTCTCGTTGGTCCTATTCTTATCGGCGAGTAAACCCTTAATGATTACTTATGTCTAAAAGTTATTCCTAAGTGATCAATTTAGAAACAACCGTGGGAGCCACATTATGTCCCGCAGTCAAATGCCCGAAAGCCACTAATAAACACAGAGGTTATCAATGCACTAATAAGTAGTAACCAAAGACATCAACATATAAACTTTAATTGATGGGAAAGCAAGTATTAAAGGGAGTGCAATCTTTCCGTTGTCACATTACACAAGCCACCAATCCTGATGAATTAAAGTTTGCTAACACAATAAAACAAAACTACTTAATGAATTAAATACATGCAGCACCTTCTTACAGCTCTTGTATCTTTGATTTGGGTGTGTCTTGTGCTGCCTCCTTGACTGAATTCGTCCTTTGTTCCTACTGTTCGGTCTTCGGTTTTTTGGGTTTTGGAACTTTTAATTCGTCTGGTCTACGGGGTATTTATAGTTTCTGTCTGAGGGAAGATGCGGCGCATCTACTAAGTAGATGCGGCGTATGTACTTAACTTCGCGTGGGGTCCAAGATTATAATATTCAGGAATATTCGTACACCGCCAGAAGATGCGGCGTAACCCTTTATTAGATGCGGCGCATGTCCTCTTGTATCTTGGATCGTATCTGGTGATATCTTGATAGAGATGCGGCGCATTTCGAGAGTGAGATGCGGCGCATCTGGAGCAGAATTGACTTGATCTTTTCCATGTCAGTAGACTTTCACTTTATGCACGTTTTGCTCCATTATTAGTCCGAAATCGCTAAGTTTCACCAAATGCTTGTTTTTACCTGAGAATTACAAAAGTAAACGATTAAGTATCAATCCTCATATATAATATAGTAAAACAAGTCAAATTAATAGGATAAATGATAGTAATAAAATGTACTTATTTGAGTTCATCAAATATCCCCCCACTTGAACTTTACTTGTCCCCAAGTAAACCTTAGAATTTCATTTATGAAAATGTATCCTAAAAGATGTTAGGATTTATTTTTATATTTAAGCATGTATTCATTTATTTCATAATCACACAACTAAACACTTAACGAATTAGAAGTAAAATAAAATAAGTCGATAAAAGCAAATCTAATCGTTTAACTGTCCAGTCGCGACGAATATTCTATCATAAGCTTGGCAAGTATACACATCTCCACCACTAAAGCTAAGGAATAACAAGTCTAAAGCGGTAAAAAGGGTTTTTTAGGCTTAAGGGTTAATTATTCTCTTTCACTATCGATCTCAAATTCCAGAAAAGGCGACAAAATCACAAATACATGATCGAATCCACGAACACGATACTTGCAATTGCTCAAATCCTTAACTCGAATAGGCTAAAGATAGGTCCAAACTTCACCAATAATAATATATCAAAAAGGGCGACAAAATCATAAATACATAGCCGAATCCACGACTACGATACTTAAGATTGCTCAAATCCCTAATCTCAATAAATCAAAGGTTTGGTTGGATAAAGAATAATAAAGGGCATGGATAACATTTGGGATATAAATTGGTGTAAAATGAAAAATAAACAAAACAAATAAATTAAAATCCTAAGTGTGGTTAATCACTATCCCAACCATCCCATGAATAAGACTCATATCATCGAATAACTCACGCTTTAACACTTGAAACACACGCTTTAGGTAGACACGAATTATACTCAACAAAATCTTAATCAAAGAATAAACCTTAATTGGCATTCCCATAACTGCCAATTCACATTCAACCCATAGATATAATACAACAAATAGTGGTGATATCGACCACTTACATAACTTTACATAAGTTGGTTTAAAACTAACATCCAACTTTTCTTTCTTTCTTTTTCTTTTCTTATTTTTTCGATTTTTTTTTTTTTTTTTTTTTTTTTTTTTTTTTTTTTTTTTTTTAACTTGAAACATAAACATAGATGTGTAAAATTTCACCACATCACTATAACTTTCTTTCCGGATAATTTTTTTTTTCATACTTTTCATACTTTCAGAAATAACGGTAATAGTGAAAGTAGTAAACACACGAAAAATAAACTCCAAAATATACAATATTTACATTCACTCCAATTGCATTGTGCAATTTCCCGACCTAACCATAGATAATGAATTACGCACGCGAACACAGGTAATGTAAGGAAACACATTCTGCCTATAGCAATTAACCAAACCACGGATTCTAATCTACAAGGTAGGCTAAGGTGTAAGGGTGTAACGAAACATTTTAAACATAGGTGTAAGAAACGAAAGGAATGGCTCTGAGTGTTTTTCTAGGGGTATCTTACTCTAAAAATGAGAGTAACAAAAGGTTTTATACGGGGGTTAACTAACCAGTGTAGTTAGCTAATAACACATAACATATAAAGGCTATTTGGTGTAATCCTAGAATTTTACCAATTTAGACAAGTCATTCCAATTATATAAATAATACTCATTATGGTGGTCTCGAATAGTATACAAGCCAAGTTCTAAAGTTTACAAGTCACCGGCACACTCATAGATTTGTGAATTTTGAAAAATCACAATTTTTGAAAATAACGTCATGTGTGCAGTTATGTAACTTAGATCTTAAACAAAAACATGCTAAAAAAATTTTTAAGTTTGATATATTAAGCACATTTTAAGCATAATTTTTGAAAAAGTTTAGGACAAGTAATTGTTAAGTGTTCTAATTCTCCAATCCCCCCACTTAAGTTAAACAACGTCCTCGTTATTTGTATAAAAGGTTAAAAACTGGAAAATAAAAGAATTAGAACAGAAAAACTCCCCTGAGATTTGCTCGGTATGATCCTCCATTTGTATAAGAGCAAAAATCAACTTCCATGTGGATTAGAACGTTAAAGCTTCATACTTGATGTATCCACAGGAAATCCAGGAAACTATAATACCACCAACACTTTAAAACACACCTAAGATAAGAAAGGTTCAACTTGCATAACACATTAGTAGTTAGATAAAAATAAAACTTAAAAAATTAAAACTGAAAATCATCAGGTCAGTCGATGCGCCGTATCTTATTGAAGAAGATACGCCGTATCGAGCCTGGAATAGATACGGATCAGAATAAAGATGCGCCGCATCCTTAACCAGGGATGCGCCGCATTAAAATAAACTGATAAAGAGTTTTAAAGTCGAAAATAAAAATGCAGAAAAATAGAATAAGATATGACCATTGCAGAGGATGCGTCGCATCTCAGAATTGAGATGCGCCGTATCTTCGTGCGGCCTGGACTGACTCGACACAGAAAACAGAATAATAAAAGATAAATCCGGGTTGTCTCCCGGTAAGCACTTGTCTTTATTCCAGAGTCTTCAAGTTAGACTCACGTTCAGCACTTTAGTATCGATCATTGAAGGAGTCGGAAACATCACGCTCCTTCATCCCCAATTTAGTAATATTGAACACTCCTTGCTCGTCCTTAATTTCCACGCCGTTCTTCTTTAATATCTGTATAAACAAAGTCCTGTCCCTTTCGGGCAGAGATGACAAAATGATAGACGGGAAATTCTTATTATCATATAGGCACAAATAAGCAAGGTGGGGTGGTAGTTCAATAAACACATCATTGTTCAAATTCGTTTTCTCAACTACTCTCCTACGTTTATTGATTACTACACAATCATACCACTCATCATCAGAATCACTAACAATATCGCGTCTAAGTTCGGTAGGTACATTAAGGTCAATGAATTCCTCAAAGTCTTCATGATTAGGATTAGTTGAGTTGTTTTGAATCAATGTTTCTCCCATAAGTCTAGCTTCAAGATCGAGGTCCATACGTTCTTTTAATCCTAGCACATAAACACCTCTAATTATGCTTTTAACCGGATCTTGGCACTTATAGACTAGTTTATTATTCCCTACCCTTAATGAAATTTTTCTCTTAAACACATCAATCTTAGCATGGGCAGTAGACAAGAAAGGTCTTCCGAGGATTAAAGGAATCTTAACATCCTCGGGCATGTCTAGTATAATAAAGTCTACGGAAAAATAAACTGCTCAATCTTAACTAGCACATTATTAGCAATCCCTTCAGGTCGTTTTACTGTTTTATCAGCCAATTCAATAAGTAATTTAGTTGGTGCTAATCTTCCTAGTCCTAGGGTAGCGAATGTCTTAAGAGGCATAACACTAACACTAGCTCCTAAGTCAGCCAACACATTATTGAAAGATATATTATTAATAGAACAAGGTAGAGTAAAACTTCCTGGGTCTCTTTCTTTATGAGGCAAGGCATTTGAATCGGTTGCAGGGCTCTCTTCTTTCATTGTTGCCTTGATCTCCTCTTCAATCTTTGTCTTCTCTTTTAGTAGTCTCCTTAAGCTGATTGAAGAGTTAAAGAAAAATTCGGGTCTTGCACCATCGTTACCATTCATCGACCTTCTAGGTATATTAGGAGTGACTTCTTCAGTGGTGCTTATTGCCTTGACATGATCTCTTGGATTTGTTTCAGTTGAGCTCGGTAAACTTCCATATCCCCTTTCTTGAAGAACTTTGCTCATTTGACCAATTTGTTGTTCCAATGCTTTGATCGAAGCTCCTTGATTTCTTGTAGTAGTGTCCGTTGAAGCTCGAATTTCTTTGATCATAGCAGTATTCTCTTCATGTCTTTTAGCAGCATCGGCCATAATTTGCTTTAAAGTATCATCCAAAGTCTGCCTCCTCTCTTGATAAGCGGGATTGAAGTTGTTCTTTTGATAGAATCCCGGACTAGCTTCCCTAAATCTTGCTGAAGGTCGGAATGGTTGTCCAAATTGGGTGTAATATGCTTCTTCAAATGTCTCACTTTCATTCTTGCTCGGGCAATCTTTAGTGTAGTGAGGTCCTTCGCACTTTTCACATCCAACTTGGGCAGCATATGCTCTTTCATCTCGCTTCTTCATCTCTCTACTAATTTTATCCAATTGAGCTTGAATAGCAGCAATCCCGTCAAAATTAGTGCTGCTCTTAGATCTAGTAGAGGTCCCATCGTGCCATTTCTGAGAATGATCAGCAGCTTCTTGGATCGCTTTCCTAGCATTAGTTGCGCTCATCTGAGGTACAGCTCCCTTAGCATCCAAGATCTGTCTAGTTGGCACGTCCAGTCCCTGGTAAAACAATATTATCTCCTGCATAGGGGTTAGATAGTGTTGAGGACATTTTATCAATAAATCTTTAAATCATTCCCAAGCTTGATAAAGGGTTTCATCAGGCTCTTGCTTGAAACTATTGATAGCCTCCATCTTCTTAGCAGTCTTAGCAGGTGGACAATATCTCTTCAGGAATTTGCTCTTCAAACCTTCCCACGTAGTGATTGAACTAGCAGGTTCATTCCTTAGCCACTTGTTAGCAGCTCCTTTTAGTGAGATTGGGAAGATTCTTAGCATGAGTTGATCGGTATTGACACTTTCTGTAGTAAACAAATCTGCAATCTCCAGGACCTTTTCAACATGCTCATTAGCATCCTCTTGTTCCGTCCTACTGAAAGCATTCTCTCTGAGCTCTTTGAGAAATTGACCCTTCAACTCAAATTTTGACTTGTCATCAAACTTAGGTCTAGCAACTCCTGAAGTGTAATCAGCACGGGTATTGTTCATGTATTCCTCCATAGTAGTGTTTTCGCCCATTGTTTCTGTTTCAACTTCCTCTTTTTCTTCAGAAAAGTAATCAAGCTCGAGTGAACTTGAAAGATCAAAGCTTCTTGTGTTGAAAAGCCTTTTAAGCGAATGTAGGGCTCGTTCAGGATCTTCGAAAGGTTGAATCAAGTTCTTCGTAGAACTCCTGGTCATGCACTTCCTGAAATCAATCACAAAAGCATCAGTAGGGTATGCTCGAGAAAGTAATATATCAGATAATTAATAACGAAAACGGAATACGAAAAATTAAAGTTACTGATATCTGCAGACGATACGCCGTATCCAAAAAGTTGGATACGCCGTATCTTATAATCGTTAAAATTTAATCAGACTTTATTCAGAAAATAGATACGCCGCTTTAGAATTTAAGAATGCGCCGTATCGAATTAATTAATCAAAAATCAACTTATCTAATTAAAATTAAATGCGTCGTATTAACGAAAGTTAATGCGCCGTATTTTCGTTACGTTTAAAAATAAAAGATTTTTGATTCAGTAAAATGCGCCGTATCGACAGAGATCGATACGCCGTATCTGTTTAATAATTCGCAAACTGTTTTTAATTAAAATAATAGATACGCCGTATCTGCGAAAGCAGATGCGTCGTATGGCGTTAACGTTTTTAGAAAAAAAATTTATTGAAAACAGATACGCCGTATCTGCAAAAGCAGATGCGTCGTATTACTTTATCGCTTAGAAAAATTTTCTTGTTAAAAACAGATACGCCGTATCTTGGGGAAAAGATGCGTCGTATCGAATTAATTAAACGCGTTGTATTATAAAAAAAAATATTAAACGCAATACGCCGTATCTGAGAGATCAGATGCGCCGTATCGTTTGATTTAGCACAGTACAACGATAGCAGAACAGAAAAATACGAAAATAAAAACAAAAATTTAAACACACAAACGAAAATAAACACACAAAAATAAAAGAAAACAATTAACACACAATACAACAAATATGCAAAATAGTACAATGATGCAATTAATCTAATAAAAAGAAAAACCTAATTAAAATACTAATCAAATTAACAGATAATAACAATTCACTCCCCGGCAACGGCGCCAAAAAACTTGATGCGCGTGATGTGTCGTTGCGGTTTAGCAGTTTTAATGCCTACTCAAGTTTTAAATTTATATTTAGCCGACTTATCAATAACACACACACTTAACGAGCAGTGTACCCGGTCAATATGAAGATAATGGTAAGTAGAGTGTCGATCACTAAGAGTGGAACGTATAATCTCGTTAATCTAATCAGTATTTTAATATCCTAACGCAAGGGGGTTTCAGCCTGAGAGACTGGCACGATTTGTTGCAATTAAATAATAAAATAAACCAATAGGCACGAATCAGCAAGTAGCTCACACGTACACAGATAAATACTCGAGACAATAAGAGGGCTGTCCTTATGATTAAGTAGTTTGTCACTTGTTTTATTGATAGCTTTATATGAAGTGTATGTAGTTAATCCTTTCTCGTTGGTCCTATTCTTATCGGCGAGTAAACCCTTAATGATTACTTATGTCTAAAAGTTATTCCTAAGTGATCAATTTAGAAACAACCGTGGGAGCCACATTATGTCCCGCAGTCAAATGCCCGCAAGCCACTAATAAACACAGAGGTTATCAATGCACTAATAAGTAGTAACCAAAGACATCAACATATAAACTTTAATTGATGGGAAAGCAAGTATTAAAGGGAGTGCAATCTTTCCGTTGTCACATTACACAAGCCACCAATCCTGATGAATTAAAGTTTGCTAACACAATAAAACAAAACTACTTAATGAATTAAATACATGCAGCACCTTCTTACAGCTCTTGTATCTTTGATTTGGGTGTGTCTTGTGCTGCCTCCTTGACTGAATTCGTCCTTTGTTCCTACTGTTCGGTCTTCGGTTTTTTGGGTTTTGGAACTTTTAATTTGTCTGGTCTACGGGGTATTTATAGTTTCTGTCTGAGGGAAGATGCGGCGCATCTACTAAGTAGATGCGGCGTATGTACTTAACTTCGCGTGGGGTCCAAGATTATAATATTCAGGAATATTCGTACACCGCCAGAAGATGCGGCGTAACCCTTTATTAGATGCGGCGCATGTCCTCTTGTATCTTGGATCGTATCTGGTGATATCTTGATAGAGATGTGGCGCATTTCGAGAGTGAGATGCGGCGCATCTGGAGCAGAATTGACTTGATCTTTTCCATGTCAGTAGACTTTCACTTTATGCACGTTTTCCTCCATTATTAGTCCGAAATCGCTAAGTTTCACCAAATGCTTGTTTTTACCTGAGAATTACAAAAGTAAACGATTAAGTATCAATCCTCATATATAATATAGTAAAACAAGTCAAATTAATAGGATAAATGATAGTAATAAAATGTACTTATTTGAGTTCATCAAACATCACTCAACTTTTGTTGACTTTTAGCATGTATTCTCAGGTAACTAGAAGCTGAAGCTCAAGGCACGGAGTGGGCATTAAACCCGGCACGGGTTCTAAATAAATGTTTATCATTCAAATTTAAATAAACATGTTCAACTATGAAACATCTTTGTATTATAAAAACTCTTGTGTTTTGAATGATAAATTAAAACGTCTTCTTAAGTCGTTTTCTATGGTTATGACTGTGATCCACTACGTAACACCCAGTAAAGTCTTCCGCTGTTGCTATTCGAAATTTGGGGGTGTTACAGCCGATTAGTCAATGGTTTGCCTCGTGTAGAGATTGATATGGTCATAGAAGATTTGGATTTGGAGCCAAAGTTCTATGCCATGGTGAGGGACTTTTTGGAGTAAGTCCTTGAATCGAGTCCATGCCTCGTAGAGGGTTTCGCCTTGACGTTGTTGGAACATCAAGATATCATTCCTTAGCTTGGTAGTTCTTCCTAGTGGGAAAAACTGAGCAAGGAAACGAGTGGTGAGATCATCCCAAGAGGTGATGGATCCTGCGGGTAGACGCTCTAGCCATTGACTAGCTTGGTCCCGCAGAGAGAATTGAAAGAGGCGCAGTCGGGTCGTCTCTCGAGTGGCAACATCAAGGTCTATAGAATCAACAATTTTGAGAAAGTCCTTGAGATGTTGATTAGGATCTTCAGAACGAAGTCCATGGAATGCGCATCCGCTTTGCACCAACCGGATGGTGTCGGATCGCAAGGGTGTGACATTGGCTCCTTGAGTGAGCTCAATGGTGTTTCGATAGCCATGGTGGCTAGGACGGGAGTAGTCTCCTAAGGTACGGGCTCTAGGAGGTGGGTGTTGTTGTGGTCGTGGGTTGTTGGGATCAAGGATATTACCACCTTCCATGATGTCGGATGGTAATGGTTACGAACAAAGAAACGAAGAAAAAAGATAGACTAAAGAAAACCTAGAAAAAGAAAATAAAAATCTCACTAGAAAGGAATCTAGTGAGTAGACCTAATAAAAAAAAATTCAACCTAAACAATAACTATTCCCCGGCAGCGGCGCCAAAAACTTGATGCGTGGTTTTGCGACCTTACAACAGGTTTTACCTCTCGAGGGATCTCAAGAGGCTTACAACCCCACCAGGCAGTGTACCTGACCGATGTAGTATAGTGTAGTGGTAAGTACGGGGGATTGATCATTCTCCACAGGGAATAGTGTCGTTAGGATTGAAAAACTACTTTAATAGGTCTAAGGGTGAGGGATGATTCTTTTTTTGTATTTTTATAATTTTTTTAAAAGCAAGTAAAATCTCGGGTTTGAAGGAGTGGGCGGAATTAGTTGCTAGTCAACTAACCCAAATAACTACAGATGCAAATAAAATAAAATAACTGAAAATGAAAAGGTTGTGAAACTTATGTGGGGAGAAATGTGTTTACTTAGATTTCCTTACTCCCTAACTATCTTTTACCGGTTGATTAGTGAGTATTAATTGCGTGGATGACGGGTGTATTCCTTAATACCAATCGTGGGGTGGCGTACGTACTTCCCCAACTCTATAAGCTCCTACTTCACTCCTATGTCGAGCCGGCTAAGAAGCTCCTAACATGGGATCACTAGAATTCGCTCATGCATTAAATACAACCATAAAAACCTAGTACGCATTGGTTCATGTTTCTTAAGACGTTCAAGCAAATTACCGAATAGGAGGTTAGCCAGTTTTCTTAAGCCTAACATCGATAAACAATCATCCAATACAATTAATAACACACTAATAACCAATAATCAATAGTTAGGTTTCATTAGATCTAAGAAAACACAAGATAAATCTAGCCTAGCATGTTAATTAAAAGACAAGAACAAGATATAATCAAACAACACATAGACATATTGATTGATTAAATGATTACTTATCTTCAATTAAACATGGGAGATCCAAGGGTATGAAAACCCTTAAAAATGGCAGAAATTCGTCTTAGGGTTTCTCCTCACAAAGTTGCACACTAATGACAAAAAATTGCAAAACTATATATAGAGTTTAGTGGCTGACGGCGTCACGTTGTAGATCTTGACGCCGTCACCTCGCCGTGTCTAGGGTTCCCGGATGGCCTTCCTGACGCCGTCCCTCTTTAGTGCTCCAAAATCCTCCCTGGCTTATCAAGGCTTGACGCCGTCTCTCTTTAACTTAAACCGTGATGGCCTTGATCACCTTAAAGGGTGACGCCGTCAGACTTTCCATTGTAAAACTCTCTGGCTTATCATGTGTATTTTTCATATCCACCTCTTTTGCCAAGCCATGACGCCGTCTAGAACAATCCCTGACGCCGTCAAAGGTACTTTTCCAGCCGATTTTGAGACTTTGTCGTTTTCTTCACTTTTATGCTCCAAAAACGTCCAAAATGCTTCCTTTTCCAGATTTCTTCTCCAAAGTACCTAAAATGACAAAAGGAACGATTTAGGGCAATATTTGATCAAATAAATACGATTTAGGGCTTAAATGACCCCCTAAAAGCGGTACACTTTTCGCTTCATCAAAGACCAAACCCAAAAGCCTTATTAGATTCATAATACTGT